>VDFB02000015.1:224175436-224396613 GCA_007258455.2 Sequoia sempervirens | reverse complement strand
TTGTGACTGCACCAACACAAAATAAAGTTTCCCAACGGTCACTCTATCCTCTCTTGAACAAAGTCTCCTGCATGCTAAGATTGCGAGAAAGATCATGCATTTAACTCCAAGGTTCCTTCATGCAGCGGATATAGTCTCAGTTGGCTTGTTGTGATTTGCTGGTATCTCAAGGGGGACTTACGTAATTGTTCAGCTGAAGACCAAAGGAAAGGGATTTTCACAAGACTTCGAAAGATATATCACTGAAGTTCAAGTCTCTTAAACTAATTGGAAAGTACTAAATTGAAATGGTTGTAGGGCCTAAGAAAGTACTACTCTACTCTAAGGCGTGAGATATGGCTATCAACTCTCGCAAACTTCAACCAGGCTCCGCTTTGCCTCACTTCGGACAGCTTCCATAGAATCGGTGCAATCTTCAAGGGGAGTAACTAGAAATGTTCAGATTACAATTCAACAATGAAGACACCGTCACGACGACACATACCAACATATAAACTGTAATCGAAGTTAGGTCCACAAGATTCCAGTTGACCACACAAGGAAAACCCACCATCAATGAGCCTGCTAGTGGTATGGATAAGTGAAGCTTGCTCAAATTAAACACCACATTCCACAACTATCATCTATTTGCATGAAATGAAATCTACTTTACTCTAAGCTACTTTAAGATTCTAAGTGATTTGGAAGGACGAAGAAGCCTCGCTAGCTACTCACAACAAAAGATGAAATCACCATCAATGAAAACCCTTTTTATTATGAGAGTGTTCACAACAACTTCTTACAAAGCATTCAATGAGAAAGCTTTCCTTCCTCTTCAATCTATGCTATGCTATCAAACTATGATAAATCTAAGTTGTCTCTCTATTCTAATCTATCTCTCTAATAATGTACAAATGAGGGGGGATGCCCCTTTTATAGTTGGCCAAATCCAGTGGACGGCTCAGATTGAGCCACATAAACCCTAACCCTAAAAACCGCCACCAAGAAGAGTGGGGGAATAAATGAGCAATTAATGTCCACCATCCTTCTAGAAGATTCTCGTCCAGAAACGCGTTCCCACTGTTCTTCTCCTTGACTGCAAATTGGATCAATCTGATTATCACAGCTTCAACTTCTTGAACTGGCATGGTAGGCACGTTTTCAATCTGAAACTCCAAGACTGCAACTTCTTTCTCCTGCCTGATGATGATTTTTGACGCCTGGGCCTTCATTCTTTCCTCCATCCTGATCTTGAAGGATTTTCTTGCCTTGGACTCGATTATTTCTTCCTTGCACCTGCCTTCTTGAGTTGGGTGCATATTGGATCATTGAGGAAAAAATCCAACACTTAGCCATTTCTTCCAACCTCTCCCTTCATGATTTGTAACTGAGGCATCATGGAGGGGCTTGAAACATGTAACTTTATCCCCTTCCAAGGTTGTGATATTGTCCCGAAATATTTGCTCCATCACTCCAAGTCCCCCCACTTTGGTCCTGACATTCATCTTGCAAAACAAGTAAAAGAAGAGCATCAAAACACTTTATAATATAAACTCACTTCACTTACCTGATTTTCATACTCCGATTTCCAAGGTCTGGTTGATCTCCGGATCTAATAAAATTCATCATTTTTCTCTAGCACAACTTTGCCTTCTTCATAACCTTTCATCACGGGCGCACTTTGACTAGGTCCTTCTTCCATTTTCATGACTTAGAAATTTTTCATGCCACCTACTTATCCTGGGAGCATTCACCACCTTAAACTTCATATTTCTTCCTTAGAAAATCTTCTCACCCACCTTGATTCTGGTGTATAGTACCTCATGTAAGCTTGGGTGCAACTAGGCCTTTGTGTCTTCATTTTCTCTGACTTAGCCAATTTCTCAAACTCCTTCAACACATTCCTCTATGGGCGCATTTGAGTGGTCTTCCTTCAATTTCTCATCAACTTACTCCCTGCTCTTCTTTGGGTGTATTTTAAGAGTCCTCATCTTGGGCGCAATTCCTAAGGTCAACTTTCATTTTTACCACTTAGAATATTTTTGAAGTCTTCCCCATGTTGCTAGGGCGCATTTGGGAGGTTCTTCTTCTAGTTTTAATGCCTTAGGCGTTTTTCAACTTACTTTCTCCATAACTTGAGCGCATTTAGGGGGCAGTGCTTCTAGTTTACAACACTCAAAAAATTTCCCCAACCTTCATGCCATACTACCTAGGGTGCATTTAGGTAGGTCTCCTGCCATTTGCAAACACTTAGAATAATTTTGAGGCAACATCTCATCAAGGGCGCATTTGGGGGATGCTACTTCCAAATTTCATGCCTTAGAAACTTTTTGAGCCATCACCTTTAGCTTGGGCGCATTTGAGACTACATACTTCCATTTTTAATACTTGGAAAAATTTCTAACCTCCCCAATGATGATGGCGCATTTGAGGGGTATAGCTTTCAGTTTCTCATCACTTAGAAAATTTGCAAGTTAACTTCTCATCAATATGGGCGCATTTAGAAGGTGGTACTGCCATTTTACACGCCCTAGAAAATTTCCTCATCTCCTTCTCATCTTTGGGCGCATTTGGGAGGGTGGACTTCCATCTTGAGTACTTAGCCAAATCTCCTACATGCCCTCCTAACTTGGGCGCATTTTAGGGGCGGTGAAGGAATTCTCCAACACTTAGAACATTTCGATGCCTCCATCACAAAGTTGGGCGCATTTGACCCCTTCTACTTCCATGTTTGTGCCTTAGAAAATTTTCACCATCATTTCCTCAACATGGGCGTATTTGGCCCCCCTCTTGCCATTTTTCAAGACTTAAGAAACTTTTCCATGCCACCTTATTTGGGCGCATTTGCTTGGTGGTGGAGGAAGTTTTTAATGCCTCAGTAACTTTTTCTCAAACCTCTTCAATATGGATGCATTTTACTAGGGGAGCCTCCAGTTGCAAGCACTTAGAAAATTTTTAGGCATTCCTCCTTAAGATGGGCGCATTTTAGGGGTGGAGGAGGAATTTTCAACACTTAGGCATTTTTCCTCCAGCCTCCTTCAAGTTGGGCGCATTTGAGGGGGCCTCAAGGAATTTTCAAACTCTTAAAAACCTTTCAGCATCCTTCCTCAATCTGGGCGCATTTTGAGGGTGTAGGAGGAAGTTTCTAATCACTTCGACGAAAATCCATGTCAGCCTCTCAACTTGGGCGCATTTCGGGGTAGGTGCTGCCAGTTCTGAATACTTAGAAATTTCTTCAGGCGTTCACACCTTGCTTGCCTTGCTTACTATTTTTAGTAAGTTTCTTGATTTTCACACTTCTGCAACTCAGTTGTCTTGAAATTCGCCTGACGTGATCCTCATGGGTTAACTGACCTGTTCACACTGGTGCTTCGTGCTGACCTGCTATTTATAGCCCTGTTTCAGAAGTGACTTACTATAAATAGTAAGTGCTTGATTTTAGAACTTCTGCAACTTTGTTTGACGTGAAATTTGCTCCATGGGGTCCTCGTGGGTTAATTGACCTGTTCACACTGGTGCCTCGCGTTGACTTGCTATTTATAACCTGTTTCAGAAGTGACTTACTATAAATAGTAAGTGCTTAGATTGTCTTCAAATTTTACCAGTGGATTCCTTGAGAGATGCTGAATGCAATGGGATACATTAATTTTCGAAGATTCTGGCGTTTGACCCCTCATTTTGAGTCCTGAAACTGGAAACCCTAATTTGACTTGTATGTGGCTCAAATGACCTCCGTTTGACTCTGTTTTTGTTTCATGTCGCTCCGTTCGTGATACTGAAGTGCTAGGTAGTTGCAGAAGTGATCCCGCTAAAAATAGTAAGTGTCTGAAAAAGTGACCAACCGCTTGCCGGATGAGTTTGCATGTTACGTTGCCCGAGAGATCTCAAAAAACCCAGAAAAACCCAACAAATTGGTCTGCATGCGTGCACTGGCTAAAAATAGTAAGTGTCTGAAAAATGATCAACTCCACTTGCATGTTACATCGTTGCATAGCTCTCGAAAAACCCATAAAGAATATCCAGACATGCATTGAAAAACCTTGCATGCAAACCTTAAAAATAGCCTCCGTAGTCTGAATTACTGAAAGTCACTATCTCAGCTTGCATGTTAATCATTGCGTAGCTCTTGAAAAACCCAGAAAGAATATCCAGACATGCATCGAAAAACCTTGCATGCAAACCCTAAAAATAGCCTCCGAAGCCAAAATTGTTGAAAGTCACCATCAACTTGCATGTTATATCATTGCATAGCTCTTGAAAAACCCAGAAAGATTCTCCACACATTCGTTGAAAACTCCAACATGCAAACCCTAAAATTTGCTCCTGAAGTTCGGAGTGCTAAAAATAGTAAGTTGTCAAATTCAACTCAAAATTTGCAGGCAGGTAACTTAAAGTGTTCTAAGCACGGTGCAACAGTCGGAATTTAATTAGCCAACTCAAATTGACCTCAAATTGACATGAAAAGTGCAAACCCTAATTCTACAGACTTGGCCAAAATTTCAATTTAAGCACAAAGGCGGGCACATCCCCGGAAAGACAGGCAAAAAAGAGAGACAGCGGGAAAACCAAAGCCAAAAGACGGGAACGGAGCAAAAATTAGGGGGTCCCCATTTTGAATGGGGTGATGTGTGAAAGGGTCACAACACCTAGTTAATTCATTACTAGGGGACTTATTTACATGTTAAGTTTACTTAGGTCCTAGGAAGGAATCTTTCTAGAAAGTGTTAGTTGTCATTAGTTATCTTGTCTTTTGACTTGTAACACATGTGAATCTAGGTAAGTGAGATAAGTTGTCTCATGTTATATGATTAAGACACTTGTCATAATGCTATGACATCTTGTATCTCACCTTGGCTATATAACCCAGGGGTCTCTACTACACACATCAACATCCATTAAATCATAATTGATTAGAATACAGTTTATTCTTGTCATATTCATATTCTCTCTCTTGTGCTTTCCATTTGGCCTCAAGATCTTGGCAGGCTATCTCCATAGCCAATTCTAACAAGATCAACAATATTATAGAGGGTCAACCTAGTGGCATCCTCCGCAGGTTTTAGAAGGTGACACAATTTCAGGGATATTGGGTATACACAAAAGTTCCTCTAGTGACAGTGACAATATTGCAGGAAATATGGTAGAAAAAAGATAAGGGTCGATTTGGTTCAATTAGTCCTAATGTCAGGGCAAAACGAAAGTTCGACACAATGATGGATATGATGTCAGTTGTTAGCCAAGATGACTTAGAATGTCACTCCAACACACATGGTACACATTGGTGAGACTAGTGGTTCCAACGGACAAAATGATCAACATAATGGAGAAAGCAGAAGAACTACTATATGTTCAGCGCCTAGACCCCTATAGCCAATCTTTATGTGTAGGGAGTGTTGATGTGATTTTTGTGACCGCAACAGAATAAAGTATCCAACGACTACTCCATTCTCTCTTGATCAAAGTATTCCATATGCTAAGATTGCGAGAGATATCATATGTTCAACTCCAAGGTTCCTTCAATGCGATGGAGTGCACTCAGTTAGCTCGTTGTGATTTGCCGTTTTCACGAGGGGACTTACACAATTGTTCACAAGTACTTGGCAGCAAACAACAGACTAAAGAGAAAGGGGACTCACGATGCGGATGATTTGGCAATAAGGTACAAATTTCCTAATACTAACTAGAAATGTGCGGAATTTAAATGAGTGCAGGGTTTAGAAGATCTAAGTTCTAGCAGGACGTGGGATTAACTTCAGCAGGCTTCAACCAGACTTTGCTTCGCCTCGCATTGGACAGCCTCTACAAAGTCGGTGCAATCTTCAAGGGGATAGCAAAGAATGTTCAAATCACAATTCAACATAAAGACACCATCATGACGACGCATGCCAAAACGTTAATCATAACTGAAGTTAAGCTTAAAAAATATTCCTGTCGACCACACAAGGCAAACTTACCATCAACAAGCTTGCTAGTGGTATGGATTAAACGAAACTGCTTTGATCAAACACCACAATCCACAACTAACTACTTGCATGAAATGAAATTTACTCTACTTTAAGTTCTACTTGAATAAGGAGGACGAAGAAATCTTGCTAGCTGCTCATAACAAAAGACGAAATCATCATCAATGAAAACTCTTTTTATTATGATAGTTTTCGCAACAACTTCTTAAAAAGTTCTCAAGGAAAAACTTTCCTTCTTCAAACTATGCTATGCTAACAAACTACTAAGCTAAGTTGTCTCTCTATGCTTTATCTCTAATGATCTAATCTCTAATCGCTAATCCCTAATCAGGTACAAATGAGGGGGGATGCCCCTTTATATAGCTGGCCAATCTCAATGGACGGTCCAGATTGAATTACAATGGACAACTCAGATTGAGCCACATCAGCCCTAGACTAGATTCTGCCCTAGTAACTGCTAGAAGGTGGAGGAGTGGTGCAATTAATGAGCACAAAATGATAGATTCCTCCTTTGACCACTATGGGCAATTAATGCCCACTACCCTTCTAGAAGATTCTCGTCTAGGATCTTGTTCCCATTGTTATTCTCTCTGACCGCGAAAGCAACAAACCGGGCCAACACTGCATCAACTTCCTGCTCAGAAATGGCTGGAGTAAGATTAAGCTGATACTCGAGGATGGCAATTGTTTGCTTCTGCCGGATACAAGATTTTCTCCAGGCCTCGATGGATTCCTGAGTGCTTTGAATAATAGCGGAGAAAGTAGACATGTTCTCAAAGTCATCTTGAGCAAACGTTCTTACTTCGAAGAAGAATGGGCGCAGTCTGCCTTTCAAGCTATCCACTGTCACCTCCTCAAGAGTTAGCCACCTTGCGAACAATGCCTCGAGTGTGTTGAAGATGCTCTCTTGAATGTTTCCCATGGCCTTCCTGATCTTGACTGACTCTATCCTTGCCATGTCAAAGAAACCTTGGCCGGTGAATGCTGTGGAATACCAGTCGGGAAAATCATATCTATCTCCAGCTTGAATTAGACCTTCAATCAAAGTCTGCACTGGCATATGCATCAGAGCAGCTAGGCGTGGAATAGTCTTGTCTTGAAAAATGTGAGTATCACTCCATGGCTGTTCAATGTTTTCCATACGGGAGAGGATGCTAGAAGCATGTTGGAAAGAGGAGACAAGATCCTCAATGAATCTCTCAGCCTCAACACGAACACTGCCAACCCACTTGTCTCCTTCCTGAATTGTCCTCTTCATTTCCTCGAGCCCGCTAACTGACTCTCGTGGAAGCTCGGTTGGAAGATCTACCGTTGGGTTCTCTCGGGCACATGGACGTGCTAGATGTTGTACATAGTCATAGCCAATCAACGCCTTATGCTCCCTTTTCAGCCTCTTGTATTTTTCTCCCTTTCGAAGCAGTCTATCCTTCAATGCCTGGAAGGAGTTTTCAGCTTCTTCAATCACTTGTGCTTCTGTAGGGTGTCCTAGTTCAACTGTAGTGATCGTGTAATTTTCAGGCATTGCTTCATCTCGATCACATTCTTCCCTTGGAACCGCAACATGAAGAGTGCGGGAACCAGACTCATCTGTTTCAAACCTAGAGTATTTTCTAGCTCTTTTCCTCTTAGGTGACCCGCTTATTCTATTAAGGAGCTCTTCCATCTCTATTGCTGGGTCGATGTCATCCTCCTGATCTCTTCTTATCGCACTTGTGAGCCAATTTGGAACAACTTGTTGAGTGTTGCAGATGATAAGTGGCTGCTCCTCTGTTGCTTCGACTTCGCGGACTTCCTCTTCAACAACATTTGGTTGAGGCCCCTCTGTCTCCATGTGCTGCCTGTCTTCCTCAAAACCCTGAGGTTCGGGCTCTGTAGTATCTTCAAAGGCTGCCTCAATCGCACGATCTAGGCGAGTGTCTATTTCTGTTTCCTCATCTTCATCCGGTTGGCTAGCACTCCTAGGAGCATTAGCACTCTGACTATCGGGCTCCACAGGCAATGGCTGATTGACTTCCTCCATTTCTTGCTCTTCATTCATTCTAACTCTTTGACCTGCAAATAATGAAACTTCTTGTACGCTAGAAGAGTGAGTCAACAGCTATGTAGGTGATGCTTCCTTCGTCCTTTGAGGCTCTGGCTGAATTGGTTCCTCCTCTTGTGGCTCTGTAGTGTTGTGACCTTTTCACACATCGCCCCATTCAAGATGGGGACCCCTAATTTTTGCTCCATTCTGGTCTTTTGGCTTGGGTTTTCTTTCTCTCTCTCTCGCTCCGTCTCTTTTCTGATGTCTGTCTTTCTAGGATTTCTCTGCCTTTGAGCTTAAAATGCGAAAATTCTGGCCAAGTTTGAAAATTAGGGTTTTGAGCTTCCTTGCCAATTTGATGTCAAATAAAGTGAATATATTGAAAATTGAGCTTAACATTGTTGTCAGCATGCTTCCAGCCGCCTCTCAGCAAGTTTTTATCAGATTCTGACTACTTACTATTTTTAGTAAGTGTGAGATTACTGGCAATTCGTCAGCATTTTTTTGAGATTCGAAGTCACACTACATTCAGAGCATATCAGGCTGCTCGTGTGCAAAATTTGAGCAAAACGGATAACTTACTATTTTTAGCAGTCCGCTTTCCGGCACGAATTTCGGGCTCAGATGCTGAGTTTTTCTTTGCATGTGGATATTCCTTCTGGGTTTTTCGAGACCTTCGCGATGATATAACATGCAAAACGAAACGACAACTTTCAGAATTTAGTCTTCCGAGGCTATTTTTAGGGTTTGCATGTCAGGGTTTCTTTGCATGTCGGATGATTCCTTGTGGGTTTTTCGAGACCTAAGCGATGGTATGACATGCAAACAGAGATAATCACTCAATAAGGAACTTACTATTTTTAGTGTGTGCCCTGCCGCCCCAAGTTCTTAATCACGAATGATCGTAGTGCCACGTAAACGGCAAAACCGAGTTCATTTGATATACATGCAGAGCGAATTAGGGTTTCCAGCTTCGGAGCCTAAAAATAGGCATAAAAAGTCAGAATTTTCAAAAACCGGTGTAAACCACCGCGATCAGCATCCTTCAGGCTATCTGCTGGTGAAATTTCAAGTCAAACGGAGCACTTACTATTTATAGTAAGTCAATTTGGAAACTGGCTAAAAATAGTAAATCAACTGCATGCGTTGATGTTGACAGTAAGGTCACGTGGTGAGGAACGCGCCATTCAAATTTCAAGTTAATCGGAGCAGTGGAGGTATCGTGGCAAGAGGTTACTATTTATAGTAAGCCACCTTCAGAAACAGGCTAAAAATAGCAGGGTGACTAAAAGTGGCAGTGTCGACAGGGCAACAAGGTTATGAGGATGCTACGTTTGAAATTTCAAGTCATTCCGGGCTTCAGAGATACGAAATTGAGAGGACTTACTATAAATAGCAGGGCATGAAATACTGGCGAAAAACGATGAAAAAGTTCTAAGTCTGGAACTTCAATCCTGCAGCTATGGCAAAATGCGCCCAGCTAGTGAGGAGGCATGAAAATTTTCTAAGAGTCAAGCTCGTCCTTCTCCAGGGGCAAAATGCGCCCAAGGCACAAGTGGTCAAAGAAAGTCAATGATTTCTATCCTGAAGGCATAGTAAAATGCGCCCAAGTTTAGAGAGTTGATGGCAAAATTTTCTAAGTCTGGAGTTCATCCTCCACCACCCCCTAAATGCGCCATCCTTCATGCAAGTTCAAATGCGCCCAGCAAGCAAGAAGGTCAAAAGGTCAACAAAGTTTATCCTCCTCACATGCTGAAATGCGCCCACCTCATAAGAAAGTCAAGGAAAATTGCTAAGTATGAAATCCATCCTCCTCAAAGGGCAAAATGCGCCCAAGTTTCAAGAGGGTCAAAGCAAAGTCAACGAGCTCATCCTCCTCAAGGGGTGAAATGCGCCCAAATCATGCCATGTGAGGACAAAAATGAGAAGCTGAAAAGTCACAAGGGAAGGCGTTAGAAAGTTATCCTCCTCCACATAAGGAATGCGCCCATATTTGAAAAGGAGTCAACAAGTCAAAGGCTAGGCGTGGGAAATGTCATCCTTCATGCATGCCAATATGCGCCAAGTAAAGGATAAGTCTTGAGAGTGTGAAAGGTAAAGTCTTGAGGTGGGGCGTGGTAAAGTGAATATCCCTCTTGAAGTGTTATATGCGCCCAAGGTTAGAGGTGTTAGAAAATTTTCTAAGGCGCATGAGGTGATGAAACAAAATGCTAGGCGCTTTTATTTTATTTTATTTTTCTCCAAGTGCTACTTGCGCCTGAGGTGCTATGTGTTAAAGGTGTTGAAGAGTTTTGCCTGGGCGTTGAAAATTTTATGGAGAATAAAATACAAAGGATGCATAATGCATGCCTAGGCGTTGAAATTCCCAGATGAAGAGTAAAGAAAAATTTTCTAAGTTGACGAAATTAAATTTTCTCTCGCAGGCAAGGTAGACAGAGTTGAATAAAATTTCCTATGGCAAAATTTTCAAAGTGATCAAAAATTTTCTAAGGCACCAAAATATGTTCTCCCTTAGAAAAATGCCTAAGTTTGGAAGAGGTGGTGGAATTTTTCTTGAAGCACAGATGAGTCGCCTGAGGTGAAGTCAGAAGATGTCAGCTCCACAAGATTGATAAAATTTTTCCAAGTCAGAGCAAAATTCTCAGAGGGGATCGAAGAACGAGAACAAAATTGTTGAAAGAATATTTTCTAAGGTTCAAAATTCAAGAAAATCAAATGAACCCGTTCGTTGGGTACCCATGAATTCGAAGCATTCTGAAAGAAATTTTCTTCTAGGTATCGAAGATTGCTGATGAGGAGTTGATTTTAAGGTCTTGCGCAGTTTGTCAAGGATTCTGGGATGAAGATTTTAAGTGGGCACCAGGTTGATAAATTTTCCTAAGGGAAATTTGAAAATTTTCTAAGGCAAAAATGAAGAAAATGTGTTTTCAAGGTGAAATCCTCCGGATGATGAATCTGAAAGGAACTGCCTAGGTGAATTTGCTCAAATTCTTCGTGAAGATAGTTTTCTTGAGCCAGAGATGAATAAAATCAAGGTTGTCAGAGCTCCAGCAGGTGAAATGAATTTCTCAAAGATGATACGCCCTTGATGAGGGTGGATTGAAAATTTGGCTAAGGCGTGAATAATCATGAAGAAGCAGAAGTTGGCTATGAACGTGAGAACCCTGGTAAGTAAGTTGAATTTATATCATGAAGTATTCTAATTCTCTTCTCCTTGCTTGTTTTGCAGGAGAAACGTCGAGGCCAGAGTACGATGACTTAAAGTGACAAAGCATGATGATGTTACAACCTTCGGAAGAAGATAAAGTTAAAAGTTTCAATCTCGAAAGGATAAAGTTGCGAAAAATGGCTAAGTGCTAGCTCAAGATGAAATGTTTTCAAAACTCAAGATGATGACCCTCAAGTGGAAGAGGTCAAAGAACAACGCCAAGAGAGAAGATCGAGAACAGTGTGAACGCGTCTACAAACGAAATCTTCTAGAAGGATGATGGTGGACATTATGGCGCATTTATTACCCCTCTCCTTTGTGGCAGTTTTTAGGGCAATATTGTTTAGGGCTGAGGTGGCACGATTCTGGCCACTCTATTAATTGTAACCCTAGCCGTCTTTTGGGACTTGGCTAGCTATATAAAGGGGGAGTCCCCCTCATTTGTAATTCATTAGAAATTAGATTTAGAGGCAGAAGCAGAGCTTAGAGAAGGAGTAGGGAGCAATTAGATAGTTGATAGTATAGTTTAGATTGAAAAGGAAGGAAAGTCTTCCCCTTGGATACTTTGTAAGAAGTTGTCATGCATGCTTTCATAATAAAAGAATTTTCATTGATGGTGAATTCTTCTTTGTTGTGAATAGTTGTTGAGGCTTCTTCGTCCTTCCAATTCACGTAGTATCTTGAAGTAGCTTAAAGTAAAGTAGATTTCATTTCATGCAAGTATTTAGTAGTTGTGGAATGTGGTGCTTGATTTGAACAAGACTTCGCTTGTCCATACCACTAGCGGGCTCGCTGACGGTGGGTTCGCCTTGCGTGGTCAACTGGAAATTTGTGAAACTTAACTTCGATTATGATTTATACGTTGGCATGCGTCGTTGTGATGGTGTCTTCATGCTAAATCGTGATCTAAACATCTTAAGTCATTCCTCTGAAGATTGCACCAGTTCCGCGGAAGCTGTCCGAAGTGAGGCAAAACGGAGCTTGGTTGAAGTCTGTGAGAATTGATCGCCGTGTCCCACGCCTTAGAGTAGAACATAAACTTCTTAGGCCCTACACCCCCTTTAAATTCAGTTCACCTTCGATTAGAATTAGGAAATTTGTGCTCATTTGCCAAATCCTTCGAATTACATGAGAACCCTTAGTCTACTGTCTGCTGTCAGTCGTCGAACAATTGTGTAAGTCCCCTTGAAATACCAGCAAAATCACATCGAGCCAAACTGAGCCTATTCGCACTTAAGGAACCTTGGAGTTGAAAGCATGATCTTACTCGCAATCTTAGCATGCTGAATACTTTATTCAAGAGAGGATAGAGCGTCCGGTGGGAAAGTTTATTCTGTGTTGGTGCGGTCTCCAAAAACCACGTCAACATGTAGCTTGGGCGACTTGTTTTCTCTTCCTTGTTGATATCGGTGGCCTTTGATCGCCCATGAGGTTGTACGTGAAGGCAACTGATTTGTTCTTAATCTTGTGAACATGTCTATCCACCCAGCTCCTTGTGAATGTTAAGACTGGCATAGACAACATGTCTAAGTCCATGATCTCTGGTTTTTCCCAATCAGGTGGTGGGACTGGTGTGCCTCTCACTGATTCATAATCGGGTTGTGTAACATTGACATCCTCATCCACTTGGTCTGGAACTTGGACAACCTCGGATTCCCTGATCAATTTCAGAGGTAACCTAGAGAACATCCTCCTTCTAATCTCAGCTTCTTCATTTGCATTCGCCCAAAAATCCTCAACATGAGCCTTGTGTCGATATTCTTCACCCTGTACTACTCAAATCTTTCCATGAGGATCAAAGTCCTGTCGGCTGGTGTGGAGAGTGAGGTGATAGAATTGTAATTCCTCCTCTGCTTCCTTGGCTGTTTGCACAGATGGGCACTCCTCAAGTGAATTTCCCATAACGATAGGAAAGTGCAATCCTCCTTTCTTCTTTTTCCTTATGATTTTGTCGTAGGTAATGAGTTTCCTAGACACTTCAAGCATTACCATCCTGTCCGTGGGGTACCTTGGCAATCTGAAGGTGTATGAATGAAACCTCGACAACCTTATGTAAGTGAACTTCGGGAACTAGATAAACCAATACCCGTACTCTTCATGTAACGAACACACTTGTACGATAAAATTAAAACTTTACAATTCATACTTAAAAGTAAGAACAATACCATTTTGAACAAACAATTTCTTTTCAAAACATAAATAAGAAACATTTATTGCATCTATAAACTATTTCATTTCAAATGAAATTACAAAGCATGATGAGAAACATACATACATAGCCCGTAGGCTTTTGACACCAATAGAAATAAGAAGGTCCAGGAATCCGTCCTGTCAAGCTTTGGAGCATCCGTCGGGTGTTCATGGAGGAGAAACATCACTCGAGCGTTTTTCCGCCAACCACGGACTTATAATGCGGTCCCCCGCACGATCATTTTTCAATGAACGGCCCTCCCTTCGAAGAAGAGATTGGTTGGGTAACCTTTAATGACTACCAACTGGACATAGTGCTGTGATTCTACAAAACTAGCTTTCGTGCTAACGGCAAATCACAAACTAGGTTGTATTTCGGAATCACGGTGAACTGACAGTGTAGTACAACAACTAAATGGTTCCTTACACTACTTTGGCCAAAGTGTTTACGTTCAATGAAGAACATAGGTCATATGTCACATTCACTAGCCAGGTTCAACTTGACTTAAGGCTATCTTAGTTCTACGCATAGGTTGGTCTATCGGGGTAGTCCGTACCCTAGACTTCCTACAACATTTTACTACGAGTATAATGAATCTATTTATCAAGTTACTACAACTGACGCCCTAATTCAGGATATACACATCCTAGGGATACAATAACTTGATTAAGTTGTTTGTATTAAGTTGTAGAGTATATCTTGCAAATATTCTTGACTCAACCCTAGTATTTAATATTTAAACACCAGCATATGCTCATTATACAGAGCCACTAAAACTCAATGCAGTTTGCTTTCCATTAACCAATGTAAAGTGTACATTATTGACAACAAAAGCCAAACAAAAGCCATGACAAGACTAAATTCATGATAATGGTTAAGAAACTATTATTCTTTTAGTTCAATCTTGAGATAATCATATTCATTTCTTTCTAGCTATGACTAAATTTCAGAGAATTATCAGATTAACATAAAAAGTAAGAGTTTAGCATGCCTGCTTTAGCTTTCCACAAGTTGGGAAGATAACTCCTTCACTGGCCTCTATTCAGACCACTTCCAGCTTGGATTCTTGACACCAAAAGCTCAACACAGTAACAGTGTAATTCCCAGTTACTCCTCTTTTATTCAAAGCTTAACCAGCAATTTCAAATTCTGCTCTTATGATCAGAAAACACCTTTCCTTAACAAAGTACTTGACAAATTCTCTACTATGGCGAATTCTCTCTTTTGCTATGAAATGCTCAAGAACTTGATTGTAAATTCGTGTGCCTAAGAATGCCAAAACGCAGGTATATTTATAGGTTCATTTTAAAACTGATTTCCACCTTCTATGGCGCCAGGACTGCCAGCAGGTTGAAGAATATTTCAAACTATAAACGTGTATCAAATTGGTGAGGGTTTCGACCTCCATGTTTGACAGCAAGAAGTTCATTTTAATTCGAATTTGTTTCAGGCTGTTAAAACTGTGACAACTTTCAACTGGCGCGTTTTTACAGTTAGGTTAAATGCCAAGTTTCCTTTCTGACTTCTTCCTTGCTCAAATGGCGTACAGATTTCCTCTTATTCTCCAAGCAAGAGATGAATCGGCCATTTTTAGACGTCTGGCCCTAGTCGCGCGGGTTACCTGCGCGTTTTTCATTTTCCCTTCTGCATTTTCGCGTTTTTCTTCTTTATTTCGCTTTGGTAAAACTTTAATGTTTTAATAGATTTTTCAAAGTAAATATGGCGCATATATGCAGGCTCATTTTTGAAGATTAACACTTCAATGAATACATTTAGAAAAATTCGCGTTTTCTTATCAATTCGTGATTTTTATGAAATCCGCGATTTTTAATTTCTTCCCAGATTTGGCATTCGTGCTTTACAATGTTTTACTTTTATTTCATTTGATTTTGACCAATCTTTTATTTAAATATATTTGTTTATTATATTAAAATACTTACATAATATAGTTTATGCATAATTATTTAAATTATCAATTTAAATAATATTGTATACATTTTAAACTATATTATATTAATATTTTAATATAATATTAAATATATTGAAATACTTAACATTATATTAATACATATATATTCATTTACATTATACATTAAACATGTAAATTAATATATATGTATTCGTATAATTTCAGAGACAAGATATCATTACAATATCAAATTCATTTATCTTGTTAGCCGTGGGTATGTATACTTGTATATATATCTGTATATATACTACATGTATAAGTATCCATAAATACATTTATATCGACACATACGTATGGCATATCCATCTGCTTAATACGTTTGTATCGACATGAACGTACTTATGGGTACTTGTACATATCGTATTCGTATGTACAAATACACATATCCACCTCTAACCAGAACTTATCAGTTATAAGGTTATATTGGCATGCATCACTTGTTTACACATTCAGAAGAAGACACGACTCCTAATGATACGAGACAAGCCTACGGATGACTTACCTTTAACCAGAAACAATGACTTAGCTTACTCAGTTCTAAGGCTTGTGTGTGTATGTTCAGTTGGTATCCATTACTGTTTACCCGACCAAGTTCTTCCCCGAGTGATATCTCTCCTCTGTCTCGAGGTACGAACCTGTCTCCTGCAAATCATGAGATGACAACGGAAATCAATTGCTCAAAACCAAGGTAATATACATTAAGCATTGTAATAGGTTAGAACAACATTATTCCATAACTCAATATGCTAATTTCATTCAAGAATTACAATAACAGAAGCATCAGATAAAGAGACAATCATTTAGGATACATCCAATTGATCACAAGAACATTTCACTTTATTCAACAGAAAGATTCAACATTTACAATGTACATCCTATGAATAGTAGCTATACAATCGGGGTGTAACAGTTCAATCAACTTTTGTGCATCTTTGGATATTCTTTGTTGTGTTCTCCATTGAAGAGTCCTTGTGATGTGCATAGTGAAAGCATCGTTCACTCTCTTGAAGCTAGAGGTATTTGTCAGATGCAGCTGCTTGCAAGCCTCATGGATTTAAAATTGATCAGGACCGCATCCAATTGGCTCTTGGTATGTCAATCCTTTATACTTCGTCATTCGAGCCAACATATAGATGACATACGAGCTCATATAAAATGTCCTTGTTCTCCTCAAACTTCTGAATTGCTCATCTATATTGTCGCTGATCATTCTTGCCCAATCTACATACTCTTTTCCCTCCAACACTACGCTGATGTAGAAGAACATCCAAGGCTCAAAAGTGTACACCTGTGGGCTGCCATTCACCCGGCTGAGCATCATGATTAAATCACAGTACTCTTGTATCAGCTCCTCCGAGATAATTTGCTTAGGCAACTTGGCGCTAGGAGGTTTTGGCTTCCTCATCCATGATGTATTAATTCTCTTTGCACACCTTTTGAAAGATGAGACGTACATTTTATCAGCCCTTTCTTTTGACTTGTACAACATTCTCTCCACAGCTGGAATCCCAAATGCCTCTTCAAGAGCCTCGGGTGTGAAGCTAGCTAGCAACTTGCCATCTGGAGAGACAATCGTTCGGTGGTTTGGCCTATAACAATTTGCATACTCCATTATTAACTCAGGACACCAAATTGCTGGTGGAAAACCAACAGCTGCATACAATCCACTTCTCATGATGTTGTGCGATGTCGTTGATGGATGATGACCAGCCTACTCGTATATTCTCCTTTTGAATGCCTCGAGGTTTAACGAACCAAGGTTGGTGTCAGTCAACCCTTCGAGCTTTGAGACAAACTTTGACTTAGGAAGAAAATATTTTTTTTAGTTGCTTGATGATTGCCTGCTTGGAGGCATTCTCTTTGCCCACTTCTGTATTTCCAGCTCTGCCTGCAGCTCTGCTTGTTCCGGCAGCATCTCCCCTTCGAACTTCAACCATCTGTAAAATAAAATTCAAACATTACAATTCTAACTTAGAAAATAAAATTACCATGAGATGGCTGGAATATGGAGTTAGCTCTTGAAAATAATAGATCTTCAGCACTAAACTACCAACTCCAAACCTCGAGAATTCAGACTCCGAAATTCAAACTCCAAGCTTCAGCTACTTTCAGCAATATCACCCTTAGCACTTAGAAAAATCTTCACTCAATTCACTCACTTCAGAATTTCTCCAGCACTCACTTCAGCTTCAGCACTTCTCGCAATTTCAACTCAGCACTCTCACAATTTCACCTTTGCAACTTGTGAAGAAAAAATGAATAGCTTCAGAGTTTATATAATTGAGAGATGGCGCCTAGTTTAGCAGTTGCTTTTAATTCACTCCTCCACTACTTAGAAATTTTCTAATTCAGGAGAGATGACTGGCGAGCTGTCACAAAAGTTATGCTCAGTCGTCATAGAATCTTCTATTGCTGGAGATTCCATCTAAAAAAATTCGAAATTTGCCACCTTGATTGCATGTAGCATTCAATTGACTCAAACATCTGTGGGAAATTATTAAAATTATCTCCAATACTTAAAAATATCTCCATTCTTGTCAAGGGTGAACTTCAGTTTGAATATGCCAGGCGTACTTCACCTTAGAATTTTTTTATCTACCCTCAGACTTGGGCATATTTTATTTCCTTCGAAAATTTTCACCAGTTGCAATCTCCAACATTTTAAAATCACAAGGAAAAATTATTTTCCCCTCAAAACATTTTTCAAGACCCTCCAGACCTTTAAAAAATTATTTCCCCCTTAGTAAATATTTCTCAACTTTAAAAATTCATGTGTCAACACAAAGGGGACATTTAATTTGTCAACCTTGGAAAAATAATTTTTTATTAAGGCTCACCTTTACTCCTCCAGTCTTAGGCGTACTTGCTAGGTCGAACATTTATTTACAACTCTTATAAAAAATTCCATCATTCTCTCATCAACTTGGGTGTTCCCAGAAGAGTCCACTTCCATTTGCCAACACTTAGAAAAAAATTCTCATGTCTCCCTAGGCTAAGGCGCATTTCACCCCTTAAGGTTTCATTTTTGAAGACTTAGAAAATTTCTTACCTTGCTCTTGTCTGTGGGCACATTTGGGGTGTTGTGGTTTCAATTTCCATGCCTTAGAATTTTTTATGACTCCTCTCTCAAGGTAAGGCGCATTCAAGAGGTGGCACTCCAAGTTTCAAAAACTTAGAAATTTCGAGGCCCCTCTTTACCTTGGGCGCATTCAAGGGGTTGCACTTCAAGTTTGCAACACTTAGACAAATTTCTCATTCACCCCTCTTAGCTTAGGCGCATTTGGGACCTTGAGCTTTCAATTTGCCAAACTTAGAATTTTTCATGATCTTCCTCCCATCCTAGGCGCATCTCAGGAGTCAAGCTTCCACCTTTAATGCCTTAGAAGAATTTCGAGGCCCCTCTTTACCTTGGGTGCATTTGGAGGTAGGAGCTTCAAGTTTTGAGGACTTAGTCAATTTTCAAGCCTCCTCCTTCAAGTTTGGGCACATTTAGCCCCTTGTAGTTTCAGTTTCAATGACTTAATCAAATTTCCATCAACTTTCCTTTACCTTGGGTGCTTTGGGGGGGGTCAAGCTTTCGATTTGCCAGACTTAGTTAAATTTTCACCACATCTCTTCAAGGTTAGGCACATCTAGCAGGCTAAGCTTCCAATTTTCAACACTTAGCAAATTTTTCATAACTCTTCAAGCCTCTTAAGGCGCATTTAGCAGGCTGAACTTCCATTTTGCCATACTTAGATGAATTTTCAACTCATTTTAGCTCGCTGGGGCGGATTTAAGGAGGTGTTCTTCTGATTGCTCGTGATGTCCTCAGCTTGCCCTAACTTTCTATTTTTAGAAAGTTTCGCAGTCTTCACGTTTCAAGTTGATTCCTAGCTTCGGAAGGCTCGATGTTCGTTTTTCCTTGATCCTCATGACGTGACTGAGCTTTTGGCGCCTGATGCTTGCATGCACCTGCTATTTTTAATGACTTACTAAAAATAGTAAGTGTTCAGAATGAGCTCAAATTCTGCGAGTAGATTGCCTGAAGGATGTTGATCATGACTGGATGCTGCTCTGGGGTGACTCTCGCATTTTTCCCTACATTTTAGGAAACCCCTAATTCCTTTGCATGGACCTGCTAAAAATAGTAAGTGCTTGATTTTCAAACTTCTGGAACTCTGTTTGATCTGAAATTTGCTCCATGGGGTCCTTGTGGGTTAATTGACCTGTTGTTGGTGCCTTGCGCTGACCTGCTATTTATAGCCTGCTTCAGAAGTTACTATATATAGTAAGTGCTTAAATTGCCTTCAAATTTTACCAGCTGATTGCTTGAAGGATGCTGATCGTGGTGGGATAAGTTAGTTTGCAGACTTCTCGAGATTTACCCCCTCTTTTTAGGCACGGAAGTAGGAAACCCTAATCTGACTTGCATGTGTCCCAAATGACCTTCGTTTGACCTCGTTTCTGTTGCATGTCGTGTTTGTGATTCTGAGGTGCTGGGCAGCTGCCGAAGTGATCCTACTAAAAATAGTAAGTGTCTGAAAGAGTGACCAATTAGCTGCCGAATGAGTTTGCATGTCACACTGCCCGAGGGATCTCAAAAAACCTAGAAAAACCCCAAAAAATGATCAACATGTGAGCACTGGCTAAAAATAGCAAGTCCCTGAAAAGTGATCAACTTTGCTTGCATGTTACCTCGTTGCATAGCTCTCGAAAAACCCATAAAGAATACCCAGACATGCACTGAAAATTTTTGCATGCAAACCCTAAAAATAGCCTCTGAAGCCTGAATCGTTGAAAGTCATCTCGTTTTGCATGTTATATCACTGTGTAGGTCTTGAAAAACCCACAAAGAATCTCCAGACATGCATCTGAAAGTCCAACATGCAAACCCTAAAAATAGCCTTTGAAGCCTGAATCGTTGAAAGTCATCACCTCGTTTTGCATGTTATATCACTGCGAAGGTCTCAAAAAATCCACAAAGAATCTCCAGACATGCATCTGAAAGTCCAACATGCAGACCCTAAAAATGGCCCCCGAAGGCAGAACTGCTAAAAATAGTAAGTTGTTCGTTTAAGCTCAAATTTTGCAAGCAGGTAGCTCACAGTGTTCTAAGTGCAGTGTATTAGTCAAAATTTTCAACTGTGCTAGGAAAATGCCCCAAATTGGGCACTTACTAAAAATAGCAAGTTGTCAAAATTCAGTGAAAATTCAGTGGGAGCCTACTTGAAGCATCCTAACAGTAGTGCTAGCTCAAAATTCGATTAGCCAAATCAATTTGACCTCAAAGTAGCCTGAGAATTGTAAACCCTAATTCATCAGAAAGCCCTCTAGACTTGGCCAAAATTCAAATCTAGGTCAAATGGCAAGTACATCACTAGACAAAAAGAACCGACAGAGAGAGACAAACCCAAAACCAAAGCCAAAAGACCTGAATGGAGCAAAAATTAGGGGGTCCCCATTTTGAATGGGGTGATGTGTGAAAAGGTCACAACAGGGAGGAGACGTGCTCCCCAAGGTTAGTGTTGACGTGGTTTTTGAGACCGCACCAACACAGAATAAAGTCTCCCAACGGACGCTCTATCCTCTCTTGAACAAAGTATTCAGCATGCTAAGATTGCGAGTAAGATCATGCTTTCAACTCCAAGGTTCCTTTGAGTGCTAATAGGCTCGCTTTGGCTCGATGTGATTTTGCCGGGTATGTCAAGGGGACTTACACAATTGTTCGGACGGCTAACAACAAACAGAGACTAAGGGCTTTCGTGGTGATTCAAATGATTTGGCAAAGCACAAGTTTCTAATTTAACCGGAAATAAACTGAAAGTAAAGGTGTAGGGCCTAAGAAGTTTATGTTCTATTCTAAGTGCAGGATATGGAGCTTCATTTCAATAGACTTCAACCGGATTTCACCTAGCCTCCGTTTCGGACAAAACTTCAGAGAAAATCGGTGCAATCTTCAAAGGGGATAGCGAAGGTATTCAAGTTATAGTTTAACATACATACATCATCGTAACAACGCATATAAGCATGTAAATCACAACCGAAGTTAAACACAAAATAATCTCCAGTCGACCACATAAGGCGAACTTATCATCAACAAGCCGTTAGTGGTATGGAATAAAGCGAAGCTATCTCAATAAAACACCACACAATCAAGTAAGCTACTTGCATGAATTTAATCTACTTGATACGAAAGGAAGAAGAAACCTTGCTAGCATTTCATGACAAGACGAATTCCATCATCAATGAAAAGATCTATTATCATAAAATGTGTTACACAACAATCTCCTCAAAATTTTCAAAGGGAAAACTTTCTTTCTTCTCCAAATGATGCAAAAATGCTCTACAATGCTACACTATCTAGCTTTAATGCTCTCATGTCTACTCGATTCTAACGCTTCTACTCTAATCTTCTACTGAAGTTACAAATGAGGGGGACTCCCCTTTATAGCTAGCCAAGTCCCAAAAGACGGCTAGGGTTATAATCAATACAAGTGGCTTAATCGCGCCACCTCAGCCCTAAATAATATTGCCCTAAAAACCGCCACAGAGGAGAGGGGTAATAAATGCGCCATAATGTCCACCATCATCCTTCTAGAAGATTCCATTTGTAGACGCGTTCACACTGTTCTCGATCTTCTTCTTGGCGCTTTTGTTCTTTGAATTCTTCCACTTGAGGGTCATTTGAGCTAACACTTAGCCAATTTCTTGCAACTTCTTCTTCCTTCGAGATTGAAACTTGTAACTTTATCCTCCTTCGAAGGTTGTGATATCATCGTGCTTCACCACTTCCAGACATCGTGCTCTGGCCTCCACGCTCATCCTGCAAAACAAGCAAGGAGAAAAGCATTAGAACACCTCATAATGTAAACTCACCTTACTTATCTGATCTTCACGCCCAACCTTCAAGCGCTCATCGCCAACTTTGTGTTCAAGTTCATGCCTTAGACAAATTTCCATCCTTGAGAAATTCATTTCACTGCTGGAGCTCCTGATAACCTCGATTTTATTCATTTCTGGCTCAAGAAAACTATCTTCACGAGGATTGAAGCGAATTCACCTAGGCAGTTTCTTTCAAATTCATCGTCTGGAGGATTTCACCTTGAAAACACATTTTCTTCATTTTGCCTTAGAAAATTTTCAAATTTCCCTTAGGAAAACTTATCAACCTGGTGCCCATTAAAATCTTCATCCCAAAATTCTCGACAAGCTGTGGAAGACCTTAAAATCAACTCCTCATCGATAATCTTCGATACCCAGAAGAAAATTTTCTCCAGAACGCATCGAATCCATGGGTCCCCAACGAACGGGTTCATTTAATTTTTCCGAATTTTGAACCTTAGGAAATATTTTCATGAAATTTATTCTCGTTCTTCATCCCCTCTGAGAATTGTTGCTCTGACTTGGAAAAATTTTATCAATCCTGTGGAGCTGGCATTCTTCTGACTTCACCTCTGGCAACTCATCTGTGCTTCAAGAAAAATTCCATCACCCCTCCAGACTTAAGCATTTTTCTAAGGGAGAAAATATTTGTGCCTTAGAAATTTTTTTGATCACTTTGAAAATTTTGCCATAGGAAATTTTTATATTCAGCTCGATCCACTTTGCCTGTGAAAATACCAACTTCACTTAGAAAATTTCCATTCACACCTGCACACTTGATTTAGCTCCACACTTGCAAGGCAATTTTATTAAAAATTCCAACGCCCTTAGGGAAATTCCTTACTCACCACCCTAGGCGCCTAACATACTTGGAAGAGTTTAAAATTATGCCTTAGCACCTTTTTCTTCACCACTTCACACGCCTTTTAAAAAAAATTCTCTAACACTTTGGCATTTATCTCACCACCCTAGGCGCATATTACACTTGAAGAAGGGAGGTTTAAAATCACGCCTTAGCATATTATCTTTGCCACTTCATACATATCACCTTAGGCGCATGTAGCATTTGGAGGGAAAAATTTAAAACTTCACCACGCCTTAATCACATTTCACCTCTCTTACCACTTTCATTTACTTTTACCCTCCCTTCTTGGGCGCATTTGGAGGGGTGAGGAGGACAAAACTCTTTGACTTTGTTGACTTGATTCATCTTGGGCGCATTTCAGCCTTGATGGAGGACGAGTTTCTAACTTAGAAACTTTTTCATTTGCTTTGACTTGTTGACCACAACTTGGGCGCATTTCTCATGTGTGAAGGCTGAAGCATTTACAACGCCCTAGCTAGTGACTTTTCAGCTTCTTATTTTTGTCCTCACATGGCATGATTTGGGCGCATTTTGCCTATGCTACAGGATGAGCTTGGGCGCATTTTGATGCATGAGGGGGATTAAAATGTTTGACTTTCCTTTGACCATTTTGCCTTGGGCGCATTTTAGCCATGGTGGAGGATGAGAATTGAAGTATGGGCGCATTTAGGCAAGGGTGAAGGATAAACTTCATGCCTTAGAAAATTTTTTTTGCTATCAACCCTGAGCTGGGCGCATTTCACCTAGGCAAGTGGATGAAACTTTGCCTTAGAAAATTTTTCATGCTCCACCTCACCAACTTGGGCGCATTTTGACCCCTGAGCAGGACGAACTTGCATCACTTTGAATTTTTTTTTTTTATCTCCAGCTGGGATGGGCGCATTTTGCCATAGCAACTGGATGAAGTTCCAGACTTAGACAAATTTCATCATTTTCGCCAGTACGTGCCCTGCTATTTATAGTAAGCCTTCTCGTTTTTGCACTTTTCAAGAAGCTTGGATCAACTTGAAATTTTGAACGTAGCATCCTCATAACCTCGTTGTCCTGTCAACACTGCCATCTTTAGCTGACCTACTATTTTTAGCCTATTTCCAATTTGACTTACTATAAATAGTAAGCTCATACTCGGGATAAAATTCTAAGCTCCGGGATCGAAGTTGAAATTAATGAGGCGCTCCTCACCACGTGACCTTACTGCCGACACTGACGCATGCAACCGATTTACTATTTTTAGCATGTTTCCAATTTGACTAACTATAAATAGTAAGTGCTCCGTTTGACCTGAAATTTCACCAGCAGATAGCCTGAAGGACGCTGATCGCAGTGGTTTACATCGTTTTTCGAAGATTTTGACTTTTGATGCCTATTTTTAGGCTCTGAAGCTGGAAACCCTAACTTGCATTGCATGCGTATCAAAAGATCTTCGCTATTTCGCCGCAAATAATCGGATCGCCTCGCGGATTCTCAATCATTGAGGCGGCCGGGCCGACACACCTGCTAAAAATAGCAAGTTCCTTACTGAGTGAGAATCCTCGCTTGCATGTCACACCATCGCGAAGCTCTCGAAAGACCCATCAGGAATCACCCGACATGCAAAGAAAAGCTCGACATGCAAACCCTAAAAATAGCCTCGGAAGGCTGAATCCTGAAAGTAGTCGTCTCGTCTTGCATGTTATATCATCGCTAAGGTCTTGAAAAACCCAGAAGGAAAATGCCAACATGCAAAGAAGAATTCTCGTGACCGGTGACTCGAAATTTGCTCCGGCTCTGACCGCTAAAAATAGTAGTAAGCTGCTGCCAAATTTGGGTATGCAAGCACCGATACGCCTCAATGCAGGTGATGATCGACCCCAAAATAGCTGACAAACTGCCCTGAATTTCACACTTACTAAAAATAGTAAGTACCTCGGAATCTAATAAAAACTTGCTGAGAGCGTGCTGGAACATGGTAACAACAATGTTAAGTTCAGTTTTCAATTTATTCACCTTGTTTGACCTCAAATTGGTTGGAAAGACTCAAACCCTAATTTCAGACTTGGCCAAATTCATGTTTAAACTTGCAGACGGGAACGTCCCCAGAAAGCAGACCATCAGAAAAGAGACAGACAGAGAGAGAGAGAGCAAAAACCAAAGCCAAAATGACCAGAATGGAGCGAAAATTAGGGGTCCCCATCTTGGATGGGGCGATGTGTGAAAAAGGTCACAACATCTGGCATCCCCACGGGAAAGTGTTGAAAAACACTTTAAGAATTGAACTCAGATTAGTCTTCCTCAAACCATCATACAGAAAGGACACTTACTCAAAAGGGGAGAAGAATCCGATATTGGATCAAAACACTTTCATCTAAAACCTTGTGAGTGTGTGCATGTATTCCATCTCTGAACCATGTCGACCTCCGGAATCGGCCGTGACAGGCTATATAAATATCTTAACTTCAAAAGCATCCTGGACATTGCCTCGCTGCCAGTCAGGCGTCTATAGCCCCGACGAGGTTGTCGCTACAATTCTCACGAATATTGCTCCACTGCCGGCCGGGCGTCCATAGCCCCGGTGGAGTTACTCGTATGTTCCCAAAACCAATATTTCATAATATTCTCTTTCATTTTTATTTTTCATTTTTTTTGTTTTCAGATATTTCTTTTAAGTACATTTTCTTTTCTTCATTTGATTTTCCGTCAATTCCTCAATTGGCTGGCAGGCAATGAAGCCTCCAATGGGTTTGAGAATTGTAGTGGCGCTGAAGCAAGATGTAAGGTTTTCACCTGCCAAAACCATTCCCAAGAAACCAAAATGACTCAGAATGAAGGTAGGTAAGATTTTAAAGGCCTTTAGACTCGTGTGTTGAGACACAATAACGGATTAACCTCCCGAGATGAGTTCAATCTCTAACTGGATGATAACAAGAGGAAAACAACCTTAGTCCTTTTTCAAAAATTTATGCAAATTCCAGTGAAAGGAACCACGTTGTGAAAGTTAAAACATCATCACCTCATCGCAACAGGAAACCCTAAAATCCTTACCCATTCCCAAACCAAAACCACTTGAGCGGACAACTCAAGGGACGAAAACGCCAAACCAAAAACCCAAAGGGCAACAAACCAAAACCAAAACAAACCGAAAACCGAAAAGCAAACGAAAAGCAAAAGAGGAAAGCAAACGGGGAAGCAAATCTAATCTAACTATATTACAAAGTAGGCTCTCAGAGAGAACCTAGGGTTGGAAATAATGCTTGAGGAATCTCCCATCGTCCGGCAATGGGATATCCCCTCCTGTTCTTGTTCGTAACTTAAATGCATCATTTCCCAGGATCTCAGAAGCTCGGCCAGGGTCCAACCATGATTTGTCGATCCATTCGTTCATGACCCTTTGATATTCAGCCATACCTTCCAAAGCTTCATCTCTTCTTTCCTCCAACTGCATCAACTGGGACAACGTTGTTTGTATCTGGTCCTCTCTCTTATGGACTTCTCCACATTCTTCTTCTAAAGTGACTTGTTGAACCACCTTTGGAACTTGCTCCAAGAAGATCGTACTCATGGTACCTGTGTTCTCTAAATGGAAAGCCTCGTAGATAGGTAACGATAAATCTTTAATGGGGGCACTTTCTGTTTCTTGCTCCACATCTTTTAACATAGAATCTCTGAACGTCCCTTCATTCTTATTTCTACTCGAATCATTTTCAAGCAACACTCCGGTGAAGGCAGGCGTATCTTCTGAAAACTCCTCCCCTTCCGAGCTTTGCAACGTGAGGACTTCTTTCTTAACAGGCTTGTATGTACCCAAATCAGTTTCCATGAATAAAACATCACTATTTTCACCACATTCTGTAATCATTAATTTGAGCCGTGGTGTACTTTCGATCTTTATCTGATTCGGAACTCCCTTCCAAGGCAACCACATGTGGGAGAAGTCAGTCGCAATGTATCCATTCAATTTTCTGGACCAATCTCTGCTCAATAGCATGCCATAACCATCCGGTATATCCACAACTGATATGTCGATACGACTCTGAATTCTGGGATCCGCCGCTAGCTGCATATGGATACCATTTAATTCCCCTACAACTGGAACTTCCGTCTTATCCAGCTGAGTCACCTTCTTGTTGGTTTTGAGCGGGATTATACCTAACGCCTGACATACCTTCAAAGGCATGACATTACTTGATGCACCGGAATCAATCAAACAATTGTGTAGTAACTTTCCAAAAATTCTAACTAAGACCAGAAACGGGGCTGGCTCACCCCTCCCCTGATAGAAAATGACTGGCTTCTTCCTTTCATCTACTGAAGCATTCTTATTTTCATCCTTTCTACTTGATTGAAATTGATTGTCTCGAACAACCTCCTTTGGATTCTGTGTTTGCTCTTGTTTTTGCTTCTGCTCCGCAGGAATATTGGACCGTTTCTTTTTATCTTCAATCCATGACTTTTTAGGAACGTTTGAAGAACCTTGTACCATACCTACGAAGTTTTGAGGCTGTTGCGGAGCCTCCCAAGTATCAAATGGAGCGTGAGGCACTTCCTCTACCATATTTGCACTCTGCACAGGACGAGACTGTGTGTTCACAACAGGAGGATTCCTTGGTGCACTGGTTGCTTCTTGTGATGTACTCCTCGCAACGGGCGCTTCATACACACTTTTCGGAATCGTATCTCGGACCTCTGAAATCTTCATTAACTCGTGTAGGGGAAGACTAACCTTCATCCTTTTGAACTCTTCTAACACATAAGAGCCAAGTCTTTTCACGTCCTCTCTAGGAAGACTTTCCTTTTGTCTCTGCTCGGCTTGATGAATTGGCTGCTGAATAACTTGTTGTCCTCCTCCGCCTTGCATTGCATTCTGTCGTCTGTACTCTGGAGAATCTCTAGGTAAACCTGGATTATTGCTTGCGTTGGGATGTGGCGGAGTTGTAAAATTATTAGGAGGTATTGATGATGTCAGTGGCTCTTTCTGATGATAATTCCTCTGATACACTTTAGGAGCTTCACCCCTAGTAGTTTGAAAAGCTTGTACCTCTCCTCTTCCTTCCACCAACACGCCGTTGTTGAGAGGCGGAAAAACATAACCATCTCTATAAAGAGACTCTTCTGGTGAAGCATATGTGGCATGAACTTCCGACGGTATTTGAAACTCTGGCATCCCCACGGGAGCGTTTGATGAAGCTGATGGAAATTGTTGATTGACTGGTGGGGGCGTGTAACTCTGAAACTCAGGCAGGAAATTGTAATCTTCTATTATCAATGCTTGATCATATCTAGGTGCTGGGACTAATTCATATCCTGTAACTGGAGGGTTCTCTGAGGCCCCTGTATTACTTGCTTCACCCTTGAGAATACCAGCCACGACTTGGAATTCATGGCACTGAAGCTCAGAGTGCTGGTTCGTGTTATGTAACCTACACCATCCTGACGAGGCAGTCTCGGCCATATAAACTCTATCTGCAGGACGATTTTCGGGAGGTGGCGGATTGTCCAATGGCGATGGGACACCTCCATTGTTGGGCCCAGTATTCCAGGACCTCTTCTAAAATCCTTGATTATTGTTCCTATACCCATGACTGTTTTCATGACTATATCCTTGATGGGTATCTTGATGACTCTGAGGATTATGCTGATATCCTCGGTTAGCCCCTTGGTGTGCCTGATAATTCCGTGGCATAGTTTGTGTCTGATTATTTTGATTCTTGAGGTGCGTCACCTCAGCTGACAGCCTCTTCACTTGTTCTATCAAATCTTTCATTTCATCTTTCTCCTCTGAAGTTTTCACTGGTGGCACTGTGTTTTGGAGATAAACAGGCTGTGGGACTTGCGTCTGGGACAAAGGCATCCCAGGATGGAGAACTAACTGACTTGATGGTGCTTGAACTTGGTAAGCTGGCTGTGGAATTGCATTTAATGCTGGAACTTGTTGATTCCATGTTGAGCCGAACATTGGCATTTGATTGTTTGTCGTAGCCAGGCCGGTGTAGAGTACGGGCCCAGTTATATTCTGTCCTAAACCTTGACTTACTTCAACAGCTTTAGCGTAAGCTTGATTTATATTTGCTGGAGTGGGGTGAGATCTTACGAACATTGCAGTCAAAGGATCAAGTGCTGAATAGTAGCTTTCTCGAGCGTCATCAATGACATAAGGAGTGCGTAACCTATTGAGGGCCTTTTGGAATCTATTGTTGAATGCATGAATGGGCTCTTTGTCTTGTCTTCTCACTTCTGCAAATTGACGATAAAGCTCTACAGGGGTGGCTGGTATACCAAACTTTCCGATGAAGGCCTCCTTCATCTGCTCCCATGTCCTTATAGACCCCACTGGTAGGTGAATGAACCAAAAATGAGCCTCTTCTCCCAAAGAATATGGGAATAGGCGGCAAGCCACGTCTGCGTACCCAATCTGCCTATTGCGTAGGTGACCTTCAAACATCTTGATATGGTCCTCGGCCGTGTAGTTAACATCATTGGCAATGAACTTAGGACAAAAATTTTCAGGATTCTTTGGCATCTCATGGTAGTCTTGAAACTCTAGCGGAGATGGGTTGGTAACCAACCATGTAGCACCGTTTGGAGCGGGTTGACCTCCTTGCTGACCTCCTGGTTGACCTCCTGGTTGAGCCATTGCTTGAATTGGTAGTCGCCTTTGATATACAATAACTTGGGCCGGCTGTTGTACAACAGCTTGAACTTGTTTCGGCTGAGCAAACCTCGAAGCACTAGGTGGAGTTCTGAACAAACTTGAAATCTCTTCTCCGCCTTCTTGAACTTCTTCGTTTGATAAAAATTCTTCACTTGACTTGACTTCTTTGCTTGAATAAACTTCTTTCTTCTTCCTTGATCTCGTAGGTAGCTCTAACTCCACAAAATCTTTATATGAACTGGGCGTAGACCTCAAGATTCTCTTCAACTTGTCTGGTGAAAATGAACTGATACGATCCAGGATTTAAATGCTTGTTCAACTCTGAAAGAACACCATCTTGACTTATGATAATCTTCTCCAACAGAACTTTTTGTACTTCAAACCCTTTCTACCTCAACACAACTGTATGCTGTAGCTGTTATTCGCATTCGCCCTCCTTCTAGCGCCAATTCTGTTGACGTGGTTTTTGAGACCGCACCAACACAGAATAAAGTCTCCCAACGGACGCTCTATCCTCTCTTGAACAAAGTATTCAGCATGCTAAGATTGCGAGTAAGATCATGCTTTCAACTCCAAGGTTCCTTGAGTGCTAATAGGCCTCGGGCTCGATGTGATTTTGCTGGTATGTCAAGGGACTTACACAATTGTTCGACGGTAACAACAACGGAGACTAAGGGCTTTCGTGTGATTCAAATGATTTGGCAAGTGAGCACAAGTTTCCTAATTCTAACCGGAAATGAACTGAATTTAAAGGGTGTAGGGCCTAAGAAGTTTATGTTCTATTCTAAGTAGATATGTGGAGCTTCATTTCAATAGACTTCAACCGGATTTCACCTAGCCTCCGTCGGACAGCTTCAGTAAAATCGGTGCAATCTTCAAGGGGAATAGCAAAAGATGTTCAAATTATGACTTAACATACATACACCATCAGAACGACGCATGTAAGCATGTAAACCACAACCGAAGTTAAACACAAAATAATCTCCAGTCGACCACGCAAGGCGGACTTATCATCAACAAGCCGCTAGTGGTATGGAATAAAGCGAAGCTATCTCAATAAAACACCACACACCGAAGTAAGCTACTTGCATGAATTTAATCTACTTGATACTTAAAGGAAGAAGAAACCTTAAGCAGCATTTCATGACAAGACGAATTCCATCATCAATGAAAAGATCTATTATCATAAAATGTGTTACACAACAATCTCTCAAAATTTTTCCAAAGGGAAAACTTTCTTCTTCTCTCCAAATGATGCAAAAATGCTCTACAATGCTACACTATCTAGCTTTAATGCTCTCAATGTCTACTCCGATTCTAACTCTACTCTAATCTTCTATGAGTTACAAATGAGGGGGACTCCCCCTTTTATAGCTAGCCAAGTCCCAAAAGACTAGGGTTACAATCAATACAGTGGCAGAATCGTACAACCTCAGCCCTAAATAATATTGCCCTAAAACCGCCACAGAGGAGAGTGGGGTAATAAATGCGCCATAATGTCCACCATCATCCTTCTAGAAGATTCCATTTGTAGACGCGTTCACACTGTTCTCGATCTTCTCTCTTGGCGTTGTTCTTTGAATTCTTCCACTTGAGGGTCATTTGAGCTAACACTTAGCCAATTTCTTGCAACTTCTTCTTCCTTCGAGATTGAAACTTGTAACTTTATCTTCCTCCGAGGGTTGTGATATCGTCGTGCTTCACCATTTCCAGACATCGTGCTCCGGCCTCGACGTTCCTCCTGCAAAACAAGCAAGGAGAAAAGCATTAGAACACCTCATAATATAAACTCACCTTACTTACCTGATCTTCACGCTCCAACCTTCAAGCGCTCATCGCCAACTTTGTGTTCAAGTTCATGCCTTAGACAAATTTCCATCCTTGAGAAATTCATTTCACCTGCTGGAGCTCTGATAACCTCGATTTTATTCATTTCTGGCTCAAGAAAACTATCTTCACGAAGGATTGAAGCGAATTCACCTAGGCAATTTCTTTCAAATTCATCGTCCAGACAATTTCACCTTGAAAATACGTTTTCTTCACTTTGCCTTAGAAATTTTTTCAAGTTTACCCTTAGGAAAACTTATCAATCCAGTGCCCATCAAAATCTTCATCTCCGAATCCTCGACAAGCTGTGGAAGACCTTAAAATCAACTCCTCATCGATAATCTTCGATACCCAGAAGAAAATTTTCTCCAGAACGCATCGAACCCATGGGTCCCCAACGAACGGGTTCATTTAATTTTTCCGAATTTTGAACCTTAGGAAATTATTTCCCTATGAAATTTATTCTCGTTCTTCACGTCTGCGGAGATTTCTTGTTGCTCTGACTTGGAAAACTTTTATCAATCCTGTGGAGCTGGCATCTTCTGACTTCACCACTGGCAACTCATCTGTGCTTCAAGAAAAATTCCATCACCCCTCCAGACTTAAGCATTTTTCTAAGGGAGAAAATATTTGTGCCTTAGAAATTTTTTTTGATCACTTTGAAAATTTTGCCATAGGAAATTTTTATATTCAGCTCGATCCACTTTGCCTGTGAAAATACCAACTTCACTTAGAAAATTTCATTCACACCTGGCACACTTGATTTAGCTCCACACTTGCAAGGCAATTTTATTAAAAATTCCAACGCCCTTAGGGAAATTCCTTACTCACCACCCTAGGCGCCTAACATACTTGGAAGAGTTTAAAATTATGCCTTAGCACCTTTTTCTTCACCACTTCACACGCCTTTTAAAAAAAATTCTCTAACACTTTGGCATTTATCTCACCACCCTAGGCGCATATTACACTTGAAGAAGGGAGGTTTAAAATCACGCCTTAGCATATTATCTTTGCCACTTCATACATATCACCTTAGGCGCATGTAGCATTTGGAGGGAAAAATTTAAAACTTCACCACGCCTTAATCACATTTCACCTCTCTTACCACTTTCATTTACTTTTACCCTCCCTTCTTGGGCGCATTTGGAGGGGTGAGGAGGACAAAACTCTTTGACTTTGTTGACTTGATTCATCTTGGGCGCATTTCAGCCTTGATGGAGGACGAGTTTCTAACTTAGAAACTTTTTCATTTGCTTTGACTTGTTGACCACAACTTGGGCGCATTTCTCATGTGTGAAGGCTGAAGCATTTACAACGCCCTAGCTAGTGACTTTTCAGCTTCTTATTTTTGTCCTCACATGGCATGATTTGGGCGCATTTTGCCTATGCTACAGGATGAGCTTGGGCGCATTTTGATGCATGAGGGGGATTAAAATGTTTGACTTTCCTTTGACCATTTTGCCTTGGGCGCATTTTAGCCATGGTGGAGGATGAGAATTGAAGTATGGGCGCATTTAGGCAAGGGTGAAGGATAAACTTCATGCCTTAGAAAATTTTTTTTGCTATCAACCCTGAGCTGGGCGCATTTCACCTAGGCAAGTGGATGAAACTTTGCCTTAGAAAATTTTTCATGCTCCACCTCACCAACTTGGGCGCATTTTGACCCCTGAGCAGGACGAACTTGCATCACTTTGAATTTTTTTTTATCTCCAGCTGGGATGGGCGCATTTTGCCATAGCAACTGGATGAAACTTCCAGACTTAGACAAATTTCTTCGTTTTTCGCCAGCTTCTCATACCCTGCTATTTATAGTAAACCTTCTCATTTTTGCACTTCTGAAGATTGGATCAACTTGAAATTTTGAACGTAGTATCCTCATAGCTCTATTGTCCTGTCGACACTGCCATTTTTAGCTGACCTGCTATTTTTAGCATGTTTCTGAAGGTGGCTTACTATAAATAGTAAGCTCATGTTTCGATAGCTCCCAAGCTCCGATCGAGTTGAAATTGAATGAGGCGATCCTCATCACGTGACCTTTGCCGACAACGACGCATGCAACCGATTTACTATTTTTAGCATGTTTCCAATTTGACTTACTATAAATAGTAAGTGCTCCGCTTGACTGAAATTTCACCGCCAGATAGCCCGAAGGATGCCGATCGCAGTGGTTTACACCGGATTTTGAAGATTTTGACTTTTGATGCCTATTTTTAGGTCTCGAAGTTGGAAACCCTAACTTGCATTGCATGATCAAAAGATCTTCGTTTGCTTTCGTTTCGCAACACCGTGATTGGCTCTCGTGATTTTGAACTGCGAGGCTGCCGACACACCTGCTAAAAATAGCAAGTTCCTTATGAGTGAGAATCCTGGTTTGCATGTCACACCATCGCGAGTCTCTAAAACCCATCAGGAATCATCCGACATGCAAAAGAAACCCTGACATGCAAACCCTAAAAATAGCCTCGGAAGGCTGAATCCTGAAAGTTGTCATCTCGACTTGCATGTTATATCATCGCGAAGGTCTTGAAAAACCCAGAAGGAATACGCAGACATGCAAAGAAGAATTCTGCATCTGCACCCTGAAATTTGCTCCGGAAGCCGGACTGCTAAAAATAGTAAGTTGCCAGTTTTCGCTCAAATTTGGCATGCAAGCAGTCTGATACGCTCTGAATGCAGTGTGATGATCGGAATCTCAAAATAGCTGACAAACTGCCCTGAATTTCACACTTACTAAAAATAGTAAGTACCTCGGAATCTAATAAAAACTTGCTGAGAGCGTGCTGGAACATGGTAACAACAATGTTAAGTTCAGTTTTCAATTTATTCACCTTGTTTGACCTCAAATTGGTTGGAAAGACTCAAACCCTAATTTCAGACTTGGCCAAATTCATGTTTAAACTTGCAGACGGGAACGTCCCCAGAAAGCAGACCATCAGAAAAGAGACAGACAGAGAGAGAGAGAGCAAAAACCAAAGCCAAAATGACCAGAATGGAGCGAAAATTAGGGGTCCCCATCTTGGATGGGGCGATGTGTGAAAAAGGTCACAACAGTTAGTTGCATGAGCCTTAGATTTCTATGGCCGAGGAGATCAGGTTACACTATTCAGAGTACATTACTCTAGCCCCTAATATCAAGGAGATGTTGTCCTTAGAACAATTTATGAATCAAAAGAGGCAGAGATCAAGTGTAGTTGGCAGGACAAAGAACAGGGCACCTCATGGGCTGAGAGATTTTTAGCAGGTAGTGAGTAAGGTGACTTTGGCACACTTTGACAATAGTGACAAGTGTACAACACGAGCTTGGGTATAAAAACTTGATAACTACCTTTCTTTGAGACCTATGCTTGAGGAAGAGGTGATTAGATTTGCCACTTTGCATTTGGATGAGTTGGCACACGAGTGGTGGTACCATGGCTTAGTCACACTCGGGCACAACTTGATCACTACATACGACGAGTTCATTATTAAACTCATTGAATGTTTTGAAAAAAAAGGACCCAAAGATGTAGTTTTGGGAGCTAGCATAGTTGAAATAGTATAGTCCTTTGGAGTCCTACATCTCAAAGTTTTAGAGGCTCTTAGTGATGGTTCCTAACATCACGGAGAGGAGATTAGTGGTTCTATTTAGTGAGGGACTCATGGAGCCCTTACGTGGTTGGATTAAGGCATTTGACCCTCCCACTTTACAGGGGGGCATCAGGAAGGCACGTAGCATGGAGCTTGCTGCCCCAAGGAGTAAGTTCCCACCAAAAACAATTCCCTCTAGGAAGGATAACAAATATCATCATAGAGTTTCAGATCAACATAAGAAATCAGCACCTAAACTTGATGATGAGACCCTAAATGACTTGAGAAAAAATAAATTGTGCTTCAAATGTAAAGGCCCTTGGGACCCAAACCATAAATGTCCTATGAAGGGTAGGGTGAATCACATGTATTTTTCTGCTGAAGAATCAACATCTGAAATTTCAGAACAACAATCAGATTCAGAGGGAGATGAGGCAAAAAATGCATCCAATGAGTCGGAAAAGGAACCGGAAGAAGAGGCTCCTATAGCCCAACTTTCTAACATTCAAAGAGAGGGCTCTTTCAGGATTAGAGGGGTCTTGAGTGGACAACAAGTGATCACATTGCTTGGCACATGTGCTACTCATAACTTCATTGGTGAGGGGCTTGTAGCCAAGCGAGGACTCAAGACAAAGGAGTTTGAGGGGTTTAGAGTGAGTTGTAGATGGCTTTGTTCTCACTTGTAAGATGAGGATTCCCAACATAACCATTTAGTTGAGGGATTACGAGTTTCAGGCTGATTATTATGTGGCTAGTATGGGAGAGATGGATATAGTCTTGGGCATGAAGTGGCTTCATGCAATCGGTGAGTTCTACCTCAACTTGTGTACCATGGAGATGAAGTTTGAAGTAAATAGGAGAAAGTATGTGCTTAGAGGGATGTCAGATGGTGGTTTGCGTGTGGTATCATTCAAGAGGATGGAGTGGTTGATCAGGCATTGTCAGGTGGAGTGGGCTGCAAAATGTTTAGTTATGCCTACCATAGTTGGAAGACTCGCCCAAGAAAAAAAATCATCAAGCCAAAAATTGGAGAGTCAACAAAAACTCGGCAAAAAACTGGGGAACTTAAAAAATTGCTTAAATTTCATTAGAAACACATTTTTTTTACAAAATTCAATGAAAAGATGAATCCAATAAGTCCATAAATGAGTACAAAAGTGTTTTCTATTAATTTTGATTGACTTTAATGCAAATTGATTACAAAATCGCATTCTCATGCGGAATCCCGATGGCTAAAATCCTGAAAGTTTGATACATGAAAACAGTAAAACTAGATCTAGAAGCAAACACTAAATAGTAAGTAAATACAACATGCTAGACTTTCCTCTTCCCTAGTCTAGTAGCAGCTAGGGAAGGGGTGGGTCCTCTAGGCTTGCCGTGTGTGCATGGTGGTGGTGGTGGCGGTGCTACTGCTGTTGGCTCGTTGGCTGGCATGGAAGGTTGAGTATCTGGCTCTGGCTGACTCTCATCCACATCCTCATGAATGTCCTCCAACCCTACATCTCCTGATGCACCCACATCCTCCATTGCCTGTCTCTCGAAGTCAAGGATCTCATTCGCGGTAAACAATGGAGGCTGCTCATCTCGCCCTATCCAATCACTGTAAGGATCTATCTCATCTAAATCAATAGGATCCAGTGATTTTTCTTCTACTCTCTTTGTGCGCAACTGAAAGTTGTATTGCACAAAGACAAGGTCATTGAGGCGCTTTTGTGCTAACTTGTTCCTCTTCTTCGTGTGAATTGCCTTGAACAAGCTCCAATTGCACTCACAACTGGATTCACTACAAGGCTGACATAGTATGCGAAGGGAAAGTTTTTGTAGATGTGGGATATTTCCACCCCAAGTTTTCCACCAAACCTCTGCAAAAAAAGTAAATATTGAAGAGTTAGAAAACAAAGTCAAAGACTCAAAAGTCAAAGCACATTTTATCAAATTATAAGATGCATGTGAAATAAACTTAAAAGTTAGACTCCCAATTTTATACCTAGTGGTTGAGTGGTTCTTCCTCTAATAGCTAGGTCCAAAGAAAAGAGATTACCCCTTACTTCCCTGTAGATATCCAACTCACTGACGATGAGGTCTCTCACCGCAACCTTAGATTCCATCCTTTGAATGCATGTTGTGAGCCCCTCCATAACCTCTCCATTAGGATCGGAGAAGCTCTCTGAGAAGAGGTAAGAAGGGTTGAGGAAGTCCCCTGTTGCATGGATGGGTTGGTAGAGTTGATTGTTCCACCTCCTATCAACAATCTCCCATATGGGATCAAATTTGAGGTTGTCACCCATGTAATAACTTTTGATAGCCTCCTTGGCCCTATCCATGGCCTCATAAATGTATCCCATTGGGTTTTGATCCCCATCTATCAAGCGGAGGACTCTAACCAAGGGCTTCAACACCTAGATTAAAAATACAAAAAGATCAAAGTTAGAAATTTATAATGAAAGGATTAAAGTTAAATTAAAAAAAAAAAATATTTATATTAAGCTTGAGTTTAAAATTAAAATCAAAGTTTTGAAGTTACCTTCACGATCTTTGTAGCTTTTTGTGCAAACAAGGTGTCGAAGACTATTGCAGCAACTCTCTCTCCTTCGGGCTTCTTTGAATATGTGGAGTAATTCCATGCTTGACTCACGAACATTTGTTTTAGAGAGCCCAAAGAATCCAAAATGCTTTGCAACGTTAGGAAAACCGTTGCAAACTTTGTGGCACCCGATCTCACCAACTCCTTCCCTCGCATATGCTCTCTCATCAAATTAAGAACCCAAGGGTGATTGTAGATAAATTTTGTGATGCTCCTTGTATCATCTACAATTGGTGCCACCCAAACAAGTTTGCCTATGTCCTCCGAAAGAAGGTCAAGGCAATGGGCCACACAAGCTGACCAAAAGAGTGATGGATGTCTAATCTCAAGCATTCTCCCAGCTGCCATATATGCTGCTGCATTATCCGCGATGACTTGCACCACATTAGCAATCCCCACCTCCATCACAACTTCTTCCAACAATGTACACAATGTATCTATAGTTTTTATCCTGTTGGAAGCATCCACCGATTTCCAAAACACAACTTCACCATTGGAAGCAACCAAAAAATTAAGGATGGTGCGGTTTCTCCCATCCGACCACCCATCGGAAAGAATGGAGCAGCCATATTTCTTTCATTTTTTTTGTTCTTCCACCACATGCATTGCCCTTTCGGTTGCATTTGTGAGCAACCTGCAAGTACAAAGTAAAATAATTAAATAAGTACAAAATTGTAAGTTTTAAACAAAAAATAGCTTGAATTCAACATAAATTAATTTAAATTAAAGAACATAAACTTAGCATAAAATTTAAGTTGACTTACCTCCCACTCAAATCTTTGCGAGAAGGTGGCTTGTAGCCTTTTCCCGCAATTGTCAATGCTGTGACCATATTGCGCCAATAGGGACTACTTGCCACATTAAATGGTATGCTATTGAAATACCAGAAGTTTGCACATGCCATGTTGGCATGTTGATGCACCTCCTTGTTCCACCCTGTAGCCTCCAATGACATCTGTGCTCCTGGTGTGTTTTGCGGCACAAAAAAGCTTTGTGAGTTGCGCGAAGATGAAGGTGGTGGTGGCACGGGCACTCTACTCAAAGTAGAGGAAACAAGGGGCCTAGAGGATAGTGTGGCTGTGGCTGTGCCATGAGTGCGAATCCGTGGACCATGAAGAGAGCCCACAATGCCAGTATCTACCTCCTCATGTGACTCTATCTCCATGTGCTCGGCCTCGTGCTCCTGAGTCTGACCATGTCCACTAGCTATTGTTGCTGCTATGGATCTTTTTTCCCTCTCCCTTTGCATTTTTTTTCCTCAGCAACTGAAGGTAGGGAAAGCATCTCTCTTCTAATCTCTTCTTTGCCCTTTTCACAAGGCTTGGCATCACGCTGAGGAATGCCTGCAAGATGGTATTTGAGGCGATTTATGCCTCCATGATATGTATTCTTACACTCACTGCAAACAACTGTTCTAGGTATCGGCCCTCTTACAGCATACTTCCATGTAGGGTCTCTATGCCCTAGAGGACGAGTGCCTGGTACCCATGATGATGGTGTGGGCATTGATGGGGTGGAACTTGATGCTGAACCAGAGCCAGAAGCCATTATAGTGTGTATTCAATCTACACATATAAAAAAAATATACAACATATTAGTTTTTTAATACAAAAAAATTTAAAAAACAGCCTAAATCATTAAAAAATCTCTCTAAATTTGATTTAAATTGATACAAATGTGTTTAAATGAATTATAAATTAATATTATTATCTAATCTAAACATTCTACACAAACAATGAACCTAGGTCTGAAAATTTCAAAAAACAGTGAAAAAAATGAAAAAAATCAGAAAAAATCAACAAAAGATTGTGATGAATCTTGTTTTTTGGATTCTAAATGCAAAAAAGTTGCTTCTTTGTGCTCTAGCATGTCTTTTTTTCAATTTGGAATGAGTATTTTGCAAGAAGAATGAAAGAAAATGATTAATCAAAAAGAAAAAACAAAAACAAAAACCCTGCCTGTGAATCGAATGTGCCTTGAAAATCTGCACAAAATGGCATTTGAATCTGCTCTCTTTGATGGCAGATTGTTGGAAATGATGTCTCCTTGCTTGGGGGGGGTCTTTTGCTCTCCACACAAAGTCTCAAGTATTTTGAAATGAAATGAACATCAAAAAAGACGTTGCTGTTTAAGTGATTGAAGACATCCCAAGGTTGAATGCTGATAACTCTATTTAGGGGTTATGTTGGTGCTTGATTTTGCTAATTTGCAGCCAAGATATGAGTGATTTGCTAAGGATTTCTGAGGATAAGATAGTCAACAAGTTAGAGGAGGCATTTGTAGAATTTGGAGAGAGAAAACGAACCTTTTTGAGACCTCAAGCTGGCCATACCATTTCAGTAGAGGGCCATACCTGTCAAGAAGGGGGTGTGGGACTTCCTAGGCCCAAACGCCTAGGGTTTTGGTCTTCTATGACCACCATTGGAGGCGTCTAGGTTGTAGACATTGCTGCACATGATTTTCAGAGGGGAGAAGCGAGGGTTTGGTGATTTGAGGATGATTTTGTATGCACCAGCTTGCTGGTTTTGTAATATCAGACCTGCAACTTTTCATAGCAGCAAATGGGTATGCTTCCATTGCATTTTAAATGCTGATTCTTGATCTGGGTTGTTGTTTATTTAATGCAATTTCTCTTTAAATAAGTTAGTTGTAGTTATTTGCTTTTTATGCATTCCCTAGCAATTTAAAACCACAAAAAATCAGAAAAGCAAAAAACGAAAAAACAAACAGCAGATTGGGGTGGGACATTACATGTTTCAATTGCATAGCTGAGAGAATATTCTTAAAGTTCATAAAATTTCTGAACAGTTTGTTTGTATGGCAGCTGGTACCTCTCTTCTTCAACCTCTGAAGCACCTGCCCTGGATGAAATGACAGAGTTATCTGCGAAAGTCAGAATCCCTAGCAAATCCCTTTCCAAGTGTTCCTTTCTTAGCTCTCCTTTTATAGCAATATAAGTCAAAAATGAGAAAAAACTTCTCTATTATTTTCATAGTTTTAGCAGATATAGAAACTCCACCCTTCAGTTGCTTTAATTCTAATACGCGAGCCAATAAGTTTGTGTGAGGTTTTAATGTTTGATTTGAATTTCACTTTTTGTTATTATTAGTTTTTTGCTCGGGCTTTGATGTTCCATATACAAGGCCTTACATTGATTTGCTTCCCTGGAATTTTGTAGAACCATAAGATTGCAAGGTTATTTTAATTTTTGCTTGTCAGAGTGGACAACTTTTCCTGCATTCGCCTGCCTTACATTCTTTCTAGTCATGAGAATGGATGGTTTTCTAGTATTTGATTAGCATTTATACAAGACCTAATTTACATTTACTTCCCAATTGTTCTCTTAACAATGATATTTGAAGGCTTTAAAGTCTTTATATTTGATTTGCAAGAAAAAATAATTGCCTAATTTAATTGATACAGAACATATGTAGACAATTTATAAATTATAAGGTTATGTAATGTCCCCAATTTTGCGAGCATTAGAGTTCGGTGGATTTAGCCTATAATGCGACCCTCGTAGGCTGATAGGATGGATAGAGGGTCTTGAGGGAGCTTGGCTTGGCTTCAGTTGTCAGATTGTTATCAGTTGGCTTTCGTTCGGGCTCGTTCGGACACTATTTGCTCAGATTGCTATTTTTAGCAGTTTTTAGCACTCAGCGGAGCACCCCTGCTATTTTTAGAAGTATGGTCTGGTCACGTGCAGAATCACTTCCTTCTTCGTCAGCTTCAGACGGTTCGTGCATCGGGCATATATTGAGAGAGATATTAATATTTAATTGATTTAATTAAATATTAATTATGTGGAGCTTATGTTATAAAGTTATAATATTTTAAATATTATAACTTAAGTGATTTTTGCTGAAGGGGTCGCCCATCATTGAAGGGGCCACTTTTAATTATATTTTATAATTAAAAGTGCTTTCAAAAACTATTGAAAAATTAAAAAGAAAAGTTCGAATTTATTTAAATAAAACCTAATTGAGAAAATTCGAACTCTTGAGGAGATATAAGGGTTTCATTGGGATTTGAGCTCATTATGTTATGAAATTGATTTTTGATCAAGTCTTCTTCAGAGAACGAAGCCAAGGGTTTCAGTTTCTACAGGCATTGGAGAACGAGCCATCTTCAGTGTTGCAGTTTAGAGGCTGTGAAATATCAGCTGATCTATTGCATTCAGAGGGATATCTTCATTCAGAAGTTATCACAGAACGTTCACAGAGTTTTCTTTCAGCTTGCTGCCATAATCAGGTTTTCATCGAAATACTGTTGCTTTTTTAATTGCATGTTATTGGATCTCATTTGTAATCATTCCAGAAGATTAATAAATAGACTGGCGTTAGCATTTTCAATAGATTCTATCATTTCCGATGTTGCATTATTTTATATAAATTCATTCAGCATTTTCTTTCAAAAAACGCAAAACGAGAAAAAACAATCAAAACAAACAGTTACAGAAAAACAGGGAGAACAGGGGTTTCTACAGTGGTATCAGAGCTTGAATCCTGCCATCCTGTGTTGGTTTCCAAAAAGAAATTTTCAGATGTTTAGGGTTTTATAAAAAAAAATTGGAAGTTATCAGATTTAATGGCCTTTTGGCCAAATCTGGGAGGAAACTGTATTTGCATGTTGATATTCGAAGAATATTTGCAGAAGAAGGCTTTATCAGGGATTTGCATAGAGTTTTGGAAAATCGATTCTATTTGCAGAATGAGTCGATCATTTTTAAATATCAGGTTGTGTTCATCTTAGAAAATCGTATTACATTAAAGAAGATTGATCGCTAAGGGGAAAAAAAAAAGAAGAGAGAATAAAAAAACGCCTGCCTTCAGAAAAGACACGATTGAATTACTTTTGTCTACAGTAAAAGACAAAATCGGCAATTGTTCTAGGCAAGAAAAGTCAAAAAGGTCGTCGGTATTTGTTTGTGCATGGGACGTGGTCCTTACATAGGGTCAGTTTGGGGAAAAATAAGCCTGACGCAGCCTTACTTAATTCATCGGGTTTTTGAAATGAAGACAAATTGAGGTAATCGCCGACAAGATAAAATATTGGCATTGAATGAATTTTGAATGTGGTCTTAAGACCATTCAAAAATTATCTAAGGAGACGAAATCAAGGAAAATCAAGTTGAAGACTGCCGCGACTCATATACAGAGAATTGAGTATTCAAGTTTTAAGCGACCACTAATACTCAAAGACACGTATTTTATCAAAGTCGGGCATTGTGGATAGTCGCGCGCCATCAGGTGAAGTTAATTTTTGTGAAGAAGACGTCTTTAGTCAGAGAACGGCCTCAAGTCAGCCTTTTGTTGGAGACGATTAGTTCCACGGAAAAGACAAAGAAGATGATTTTATTAAGAGAGCTCTAGAGCCATTGGCATCGCATTATTATTTTCTTTGCTATCGGGTTTCTTTGAGGATTCGTGGCTTACGAGAGGAGTCGGCCAAGAGTCGGGGAGCAGAATCGCTACCAACAGAAATAGAAGGAATCGAAGCAAAGGTGGAGAATTAGTGATCTGAATAAATGATTTATCGAGCAGCTTAAATGTGAGACAAAGTCACACATTTTATACAGGTGCCGCACAAGATGTAAGGAAGCTTACTCATCCGGGAAAGAGAGTAAGATAAAATTTAATCGAAACAATTCACGGGAGCAGTTTGGTCCATTTTTTCGTTTAAGCCAAGATTGAATCTGTTGTGATTGCCGCTTCAGCTAAGGTGAATAAGACAAATTTATGTTTGATACGGGAATTGAATATTTGCCTGAGCTTCCAAGCATATATTATGAGGGACGCGGTTTAATTCTCATCGGGCTTGTGAAGGACAAATAAGACAAAAGCTAAGTCGCATTCAAAGCCCGCCACATGGCAAATATCGCTGGCTCGAATGTGAATACGTAGTTATTATTTGGGAAACGCGGTCTGGGAGATGATGTTTTCAGATGAGAATAAAATATCTAAGTGCCCGGTCTAAGGAATATAAGTCACAGTTAATAACTGCTGACAGTCTTTCTCATGCTGAGCACTTTATTTCCAGTCATTGAAGAGAGTTACAGCTTTCTGTTAACAGATTAAAACAATTCTTATCATTGAATATTATTCTTTGAGTTTGCAAAATGCTGTAACCTCGTGAGTTTCAAATTACTAAGAAGTTATTCTGAATTAGCATGCAAAGTAATTGTGGTATGTCTCCTTGCTCGGATTATACAAATTGCTTGGAACTCTCAGCCATTAAACAATTGAGAGAAGTCAGGAAAAATCACATTACATCCTTGCATTCATAGATATAAGTCTACAAGAAGGCATCCCATCATCATATCAATCAGAAACATCAAGAAGAAACTATCTCGCTACCTGCGTGTTACTTGCAAACTGCTGACCGCAAATTCTGGTATTCCAAAAATCAGAAAAAAAATCCAGAACTATGGCTTCTAAATTTGCTGATGAGATAATGGACGCTTATGAGGAGTACAAAGCACTACCAGATAAGATCAAAGAGCGTCTAAACTTCGAACAATATATAGAGCATCAGATGGATTATAACAGGGAAAGACACAGATCAAAAAAATGTGAGCAGCTAAGTGTTGAGAGTACATTAAATAATATTCAGCGAAAACTTATGCTTTCACAACGAAGATTAACTCATAGTTTGCGGCGGTATGAGGATGCCCTTTCAAGACGAACCTCATCACAAAGCAAAAATGAGAGACTTGGTGGAGTGTCCAAAAGTCTCTATGATGAGTTTGGTTTAAAATGTGATAAGTTAGCAGATCATGATCTTCAACCTACATACGGACATGGGGTTGAAAATGAAACGGTGGTTGATAAGGAAATCTTACATCAAGAAAATAGTATGGTGGAGCTACCGAATAATGCTCACAACATTCCAGAAGTTGTAACCAGCATTATTAACAATTCTGATTTACATAACAGCAGTAGAAAAAGTTTGCATCAGCTTGAGACAGCAGTGACTACGCATGTGCAAGATGCTGCTATGGGGCTGTCACATGAGAGTACTCAAGAATTGGGTACTAGTGATGCATTATGTGTTGAGGATTCATGTCATGGTGAGTCTGATTTTCCAGATCAGACCTTAGAAAACAAGCTAGAAGGGTCAAGTGTTGGTATAGAATCCTTGGATCATGAGTTGGATGGTGATATAGTTGCATTGGAAATGGAAATGTGTGAAGATACTGTCATATCAGCAGCTTCTACCTTATCAGTTGAGCCATCCTTTGAGGTACATAGCAGCAGTACCTTAGATGTTGAGGTGTGCATGGATGAAAGCACACATGATGCTGCTTATCCTGTAGTGAGTGATGACGAATCAGCCTCATATCATAGTGCATATTGTGAACCGGAAAACTTGTATGGGGGTCTTAAGCTACAGAGTCCTCATCATTTGGTTGGGCAACTAAAAGTGAACAACAATATGATTGCCACAACCATTGAGCATTTTGATGTTGCTCGTCAAATGTTAGCTACCTATGGTTGGAGTATTCCTTTGACAGATGAGCACGGTGATAGTGGTTTTTCCCTTGCAGAGATACATGCACTACGAGAAGCAATTGGGATGATGAAACAAAATTGCCTAAAACTACTTGCAGACAGGGATTTTCTTCTCGAGTGGGATTGCATTTGTTATGAAGCATTGCAGAGGAAGGAGGAGCAGGTCGATGAGCTCACTCATGAGCTTGAGGTGACTATGGACTCATTGAAGAGCAGTCAACTGGCCCTTCAAAAGTCACAGTTACGGTTAGGGGAGCTTACCGTGGAGTTGAGTTTGGCACAGTCTCCACCAGCTGTAGATACAATACAGTTATATACAGAGGCAGTTGATGAGGATCTTATACCCACGAGTTGTAGTGAGGATGTGGTTACATCTATCACAGATATTGGTGCAGTCAATTCAGCTAGGATGAGTGTTTTGGGTGAGAGCTCTTGTGATGAGATAGTTGATTTTTCCGAGAGTTGTGTGACAGATCACGTCACTACTTCATTGTCGTCACAGGAGATATGTGGGGCATCATCCATGTAATGTCCCCGTTTTCAGCACTTCACTTTTCAATGATTGATAGCCTATTCCCAGTGTGCTGTCAGCCAGTCAGTGGCAAAATTAGGGTTTCCGACTGCTTGATGGGTTCTCTTGAAGATTCAGGGTTTTGCTTGTTGGAGTTTGGGTGTTTGGATTCTGGATTCCTTCTGGGTTTTTAGAGAGCTTCGCAGAGGTATGACTTGCAACTGCGTCGAGCAACCTTTCCGAACTTACTATTTTTAGTAAGTTATGACGGCTACATCTCGAAGTTTGGGATTTTGGATTGCGGACTCTTTCTGGGTTTTCAGAAAGCTTCGCAATGGTGTCGCATGCATTGCATTCCGAGCAACTTCTTGAATTTACTATTTTTAGTAAATTCTATTTTTAGCAGTGGTCCAGTCAGCATTAGCTCAGCAGGGTTTCCTCTTCTGGCAATTCAGTTGGTAATATTGTTTTGGCCTTTTGATGCATTTTCTGGAGAGATAAGTATTTTAATTAAAATAATGTTATATTATAACGTTATAACCCCTTGGCCTAGCTGTATAACTTTAAGTTATTTTAAAAAGGGGGACTTTGAGGGTGGTCATCTCATGGGGAAATATTTTAATATTTCTAAAGTGAATAATTGCTTAAGAGAAATTGGACGCCAACCTTTGGAGAAGAATATGTTTTATTTTAAAGTGATTTTATCACTAAAGAAAAGGTACGCCTTTTTGAGGATGCAGCCAAGTCAAAGTCAAAAACCTAAAAAGGTCTTGAAGTGGGGCGCACCTTCTAGAGGTTTCTTGAGATTCTCTCAAAGGGTCTATATAAGGAGGCAGTTGCTCTTCATTTTGTTATCTTTTGTCTACCTTATTGTTATGCTGCTGAAATACTTTCAGAGTTACTTCGAGGGATGCATACCTCCTAGCCATTTCTCTTGGTTTTGTGCTTGAAAGATAGCACCTAGCTAAGGCTTCAGAGACTGCTTTTCATCCAGACAAGCAGACAGATCATCAAGGTTGAAGATTTCAAAGATTTTGTCAGTTTTGCATTTGCTGGTTAGGGTTTGGCTGAAGTAGAAATCTGCTCATAAGTCTTTGCATGAATTTTTGTCGGTTCTGGGTACTTTACATATGGCTTCCTCATCCTAGGGCGCCCCTCTTTGGTGAGTTTCATATTTTATTATTGATTGTATGATTTTATCTTCTCAAAATCGCCCTTCTCCTTGGCCGTACCATTCTGGGCTGTCTTGGGAAGTGTGCCAAAAAATAATATCACAGTTTGTCAGTAGTTTCTCAGTTAGGTTTTCATTGTCAGCATTCTAGCTCTCGTTTGCATCTAGTTTTAAGTGATTTGGTTGGGTTTTGAGTGAGTTATGATCTTTTTAGTGGGTTACTGTGTTGCTGGTTGGTGTTTCCAGAATTGCTGATTTTATATCAGACTTCCAGAAGTTCAGTTCAAGCATTGTTTTATCAATATTGTGAAGTCAAATAAGTCGGAACAACATTCTATCAGTTGTTGCTTTGGTTTAACAGTTTGTAACACTTTGTAATCTGCAGATTGTGCATTGTAAGGCTGTTAATAGTAGTACTATTTCAGTCATTTTTATATTCTGCAATTACTTAGTTTTAGAGCAGCAAACCTAATAATCTTTGGACGGTTTACCGCCAGAGATGGGTGAATGAACTACACACTTAAAGTTCTTGGATGGTATTCCGCCAAGAAGGGAATTGAAGCTTTGCACTTCTTACATTGTATTCGCTCCCGCTGAATAAGTGGTAGAGCTTTCTTTCAGCATTGTATTTACTTTTGTTACTCCGCCAGATGGTCGCTACTTGCCCTACTGGGGTTTGAAAGCACATCCGTGGTGTTGAGTCTTTCAGCATTGTATTTACTTTCTGTTACTCCGTCATATGGTAGCTACTTACCCTAGTCGGGTCAGAAAGCACATTCTTGGCGTTGAGTCTTTCTTTAACTGCTGATTTTGTTTTGGACTAACCCTAACGGCTGCTTCTTGCATTAGTGTGCTCATTGAAATAAATTGAAAAAATTTGGTCCGGTTCATCACAGTGGTATCAGAGCCAAGATCCTGCCATCCTGTGCCCATCAGAGTTCACTTGACAGAGAAATCAGCTTCTACACCAGAGGTCAGAACAGAGTTCCGTTCAAGTTCTGAATATGTTGCGTTTTCTGAGGTCCAGGAATTGGGAGAAGTCAGATTTGAATATGGCATTTGAGGAAGGAAAGGTTAGTTTGGCCGCAAGGGATTGCATTGAGTATGCCGAACAGTACCAAAGGCAATGTGAACATGAAGCTTCTATGCTCCATGAGCAATATCAGAATATGACAAATGAGTTTAAGAACGATGTTTCTTTTGACTCCTACTTGAATTGTGTGTTGGTTTTGAAACCCGGAAAATTGGGTGTGGTTAATTACATTAGAAGAACAATGAAAGAAAAAGAACATTCCATTGATGAAGGGTTCAAGAAAGAAGCAAAAGTGCTTGTTTGTGGTTTGCAGCCCACAAATGTGCAAGTTGAAGGGAAAAATCAGTCAACTAGTATTGAAGATGGCACACGCACGGTGCTCATGTCACCTCAAAATGATTGTAAGTTTGATAAAGATACAGTGACCATTGAAGAGTGTGTGGAAGAGCCCCATAATACGCCCCTTGACTTGCATGTGATAGCAAGTGAAGAAGAGCAAGTTGAAGGAAATACTGGTGGTGTCTTTGAATCAGCTTATGACCATTACCAAAGTGATTATGTTGGTAATGATTCCAATGTGTTTGTACCTCCTCTTGTTGAAGATTTGGTGATGGATAATTCTCCTCTTGTTGCTGTCCAAACTCCTCAAGAGTTTTCACAAGATGAATTTATGACAAGTGATCAAGAAGACCTTTTTGGCATGCATATGAATGTTCATGATGAGATCAGAAATACACCTATAGATGATGGGTTCATTGAAGATGAGGATGTTAAAGTTTTCCAAACAGCTAGCACTAGAGATTCTTTACTTCATTACAATGATGGTGTCAAGGGTGGTTTTGGGTTTGATCTTCAAACCAAGCCATTAGAGGGAGGTATTCATGAAGATATCAATTTAAGTGAATTGAGTGGTGACCTATTCAAAGAGTCAACCCTCCAAGAGAAGCACGAAGAGCACTTTCCTTTTGATCAAAACAATCAATCCTCTAGCACTTGGGATCCAGGAGTGAAGGCATTTAGTGATGAAAAAGGAACCGTGTGGGATGAGTTTCCCTTTGATCCTGATGAAGTTCAAAATTCTGATTGCTTTGCAAGCTATGAGGGAGCTGCCATAACCTTTGATCATGAAGACAGTGAAGTGGAAATGGAGCTTAAAAACCATATGGCTCTTGAAGATGGAAAGTTTGATGGAGTTCCTAAACACAAATCCGATTTATCAATGCTTGAAGCTGGTTGTAAGCATTGGGTTGAAGAATCTGTGGAGTCTAATCCTCTCCATGACATTGAGCATTCTCCTCTAGTTGATGGTGAAAGACAAGAAGGTTGGAGCAGCTATGATGGCAGCAAAGACACAAAACAAAGTTCTGATTTTGAAAAGCAGCCAATCAGCAATCTACCATCTTTGCAAATTCTTGAGTGGGAAGGTCAAGTCAAAGAGTCCTTTAAGAGGGAAGTGCGAGTTCTATCCCAGTTTGATCGCACTCACAGTTTGGTTGAAGATTTCTACTGGAAGGCTCAACTTAAAGAGAGAAGAAGAGGAGTTAGGGATGAAGTTGCTCTCCCCAACTTGCAGCTTATCAGAGACTCTTTGGAGACATTGAAATCTGATTGCATACACTTGATTGAAGATCGGGATCATGCCATTGAACTTACAAAGAAGACCTTCAGTGTTTTCCAAGGAAAAGAGAGAAAGGTTGATGAGTTTACTTATGAGCTTGAATCAACAAAGGCTATGTTAGAAGAAACTCAAGTAGCATTAATGGAGGTAGAAGATCAGCTTGTTAATTTCAAACTTTCTAAGGAACAAGAGAATGCACGAAGAGCTGAAGAAATCAAACAAGTAATTGAAGAGCTTGATAGTCTTCAAGGGGAGTTTGATCTTGAAAGTGTCTCAAGAAAATCAGAAGTTGCATGTGCTGATTTGGAGCAGCAAGATGAAAAGGATGACTTTCAAGTTTATGACAATCCTCTCTTTGAAGTGGGTGTTGAGGAAACTTATGATAATCCTCTTTTTGTGATGGAAGATGAAACATCAATTGATAATAGTATGAAATGGGATCCTGGTGAAGTTTCTCGATGCAATATGGAATGTGATTTTCAGCTTATTGAAGATTTGCAAGCCGGACATGAGGGAGATTCGCTCCTTAAAATTGGTAATCTTCCAAGAAGATTGTTTGATCAAGAATGCTTAAGAGGGATTGAGGATGCAGTCTTCACTTTGGAAAATGGACCAAAATATGGAGATTGCACTCTTGTCAATCCATTCCTTGGGTTGAGTGATGCTAGTTTGTTCTGGGAGTTGAATTTGAAGTCATCTTATGTTTTATGCTCCAGTGTTCCTGAAGCTTTCATGGATAGGTTTCAGAGGTTCATCAGAGGGAATGCCAATTTTACAAGTAGGCACTTGATTTTGACTAGCACTCAGAGATGTGCTATGTTTTCTTGCTGTAGTGTTGGAGATTATTTTCAGTTGGGTATCCAAGCTTGGGATTCTCAACATGGGTTGATGGAGCTTATCGTTTGTGGAAAGAAGAATTTATGGAGGAATAAGGATCAAATTTTCAGACTTTTTGGTGTTGTTCCCTTCTTTAGCAGCTTCTTGATGGTTCCATTTGTTCATCAACAAATGGATTGGAGAGAAATTTTGAGTATGGGGTGGAGAGATGAACGATTGGTTGCTCTTGGGAGTGATCCTCGGCTAAGACTAGGGCAAATTTGGAGACACGAGTTTGCTGATTGGAGGCAGACCAACCACCCGACTTGTGCAGTTACCCTCGTTTGGGAGAGTTTGTTCATCACTACTTGTCGAAGAGGTGGTAATTTTCAGTTGGAGATTGCTCTAGTGCATTTTCCTGCCACTTTTGAGGAGTCACCTTGCAGCTCGATGGTCATCTCACATGCTCACACTTGCGAATTTGAGTGGTGTTGTGTTTTTCCTTTGTGTAGGACTCTTGAATTAGACTGCACTACGCTGACTCCAACCTTGATCAGCAGCAATCATTTGTTCCTTCACACCTTTCCTACTCTCCCAGTTCATCTTATAACGGTTTGTGATGTAAATTTTGATAGTTTACTCTTAGTGTTGGTTCAGGACTGCGGATTTTCACATGCTTTGGTTCACCACTTTGAGGCTCTTGGAGTGAGAACTGTAAGAGTTTTTAGAAATCTTCATGGTTGCACCAGAATAATTCAGGGGAGGCATAGTAGATTCATGTGGAGTCATGAGCTCTTGCAAAGGATTGCTTCTCTCTTTGCAAGAAGTTTTGGAGAGGTCACATTTGCAAACATGGCTGTGTTAGATACCTTATGGAGGCTTGCTGAGGATTACAGTTTTGAGTTGAGTATCCTATCTTTCTTCTTGCCTAGAATTATGATTGACAGTGGTGTGGTTGATACTGTTGATTCGGGGCATCATGGACAGGAGATATTGCATGATATTGATCTTAGTCCTTTAAGATCTTTGCGTTTGATTATCATGGATGGTAACACTTTGGAGTTACAAGGGAGGTTAGTGCAGCATTGGCATGATGTTTTCACTAATGTGAACAGAATGGTGCAGCAGTGGCATGGTGGGTCCTTCTTGAGATGGATTTGGGAACCTGGGATCATACTTGTTTTGGTATGGATCAGTTTTAAATTTTCTGGAGTTATGGCGATATTGCTTGAGGACAAGCAATTTTGGGAAGGGCGGACTGTAATGTCCCCGTTTTTAGCACTTCACTTTTCAATGATTGATAGCCTATTCCCAGTGTGCTGTCAGCCAGTCAGTGGCAAAATTAGGGTTTCCGACTGCTTGATGGGTTCTCTTGAAGATTCAGGGTTTTGCTTGTTGGAGTTTGGGTGTTTGGATTCTGGATTCCTTCTGGGTTTTCAGAGAGCTTCGCAAAGGTATGACTTGCAACTGCGTCGGGCAACCTTTACGAACTTACTATTTTTAGTAAGTTATGACGGCTACATCTCGAAGTTTGGGATTTTGGATTGCGGACTCTTTCTGGGTTTTCAGAAAGCTTCGCAATGGTGTCGCATGCATTGCATTCCGAGCAACTTCTTGAATTTACTATTTTTAGTAAATTCTATTTTTAGCAGTGGTCCAGTCAACATCAGCTCAGCAGGCTTTCCTCTTCTGGCAGTTCAGTTGGTAATATTGTTTTGGCCTTTTGATGCATTTTCTGGAGAGATAAGTATTTTAATTAAAATAATGTTATATTATAACGTTATAACCCCTTGGCCTAGCTGTATAACTTTAAGTTATTTTAAAAAGGGGGACTTTGAGGGTGGTCATCTCATGGGGAAATATTTTAATATTTCTAAAGTGAATAATTGCTTAAGAGAAATTGGACGCCAACCTTTGGAGAAGAATATGTTTTATTTTAAAGTGATTTTATCACTAAAGAAAAGGTACGCCTTTTTGAGGATGCAGCCAAGTCAAAGTCAAAAACCTAAAAAGGTCTTGAAGTGGGGCGCACCTTCTAGAGGTTTCTTGAGATTCTCTCAAAGGGTCTATATAAGGAGGCAGTTGCTCTTCATTTTGTTATCTTTTGTCTACCTTATTGTTATGCTGCTTAAATACTTTCAGAGTTACTTCGAGGGATGCATACCTCCTAGCCATTTCTCTTGGTTTCGTGCTTGAAAGATTGCACCTAGCTAAGGCTTCAGAGACTGCTTTTCATCCAGACAAGCAGACAGATCATCAAGGTTGAAGATTTCGAAGATTTTGTCAGTTTTGCATTTGCTGGTTAGGGTTTGGCTGAAGTAGAAATCTGCTCATAAGTCTTTGCATGAATTTTTGTCGGTTCTGGGTACTTTACATATGGCTTCCTCATCCTAGGGCGCCCCTCTTTGGTGAGTTTCATATTTTATTATTGATTGTATGATTTTATCTTCTCAAAATCGCCCTTCTCCTTGGCCGTACCATTCTGGGCTGTCTTGGGAAGTGTGCCAAAAAATAATATCACAGTTTGTCAGTAGTTTCTCAGTTAGGTTTTCATTGTCAGCATTCTAGCTCTCGTTTGCATCTAGTTTTAAGTGATTTGGTTGGGTTTTGAGTGAGTTATGATCTTTTTAGTGGGTTACTGTGTTGCTGGTTGGTGTTTCCAGAATTGCTGATTTTATATCAGACTTCCAGAAGTTCAGTTCAAGCATTGTTTTATCAATATTGTGAAGTCAAATAAGTCGGAACAACATTCTATCAGTTGTTGCTTTGGTTTAACAGTTTGTAACACTTTGTAATCTGCAGATTGTGCATTGTAAGGCTGTTAATAGTAGTACTATTTCAGTCATTTTTATATTCTGCAATTACTTAGTTTTAGAGCAGCAAACCTAATAATCTTTGGACGGTTTACCGCCAGAGATGGGTGAATGAACTACACACTTAAAGTTCTTGGATGGTATTCCGCCAAGAAGGGAATTGAAGCTTTGCACTTCTTACATTGTATTTGCTCCCGCTGAATAAGTGGTAGAGCTTTCTTTCAGCATTGTATTTACTTTTGTTACTCCGCCAGATGGTCGCTACTTGCCCTACTGGGGTTTGAAAGCACATCCGTGGTGTTGAGTCTTTCAGCATTGTATTTACTTTCTGTTACTCCGTCATATGGTAGCTACTTACCCTAGTCGGGTCGGAAAGCACATTCTTGGCGTTGAGTCTTTCTTTAACTGCTGATTTTGTTTTGGACTAACCCTAACGGCTACTTCTTGCATTAGTGTGCTCATTGAAATAAATTGAAAAAATTTGGTCCGGTTCATTACAATCCAGTATGGGAATTTGTACTTATGCTAATTTGTTTCCCCAAGACTATGATGGTCAGCCATTGACAGAGGTGGGAGCATTTTATCTTGATTGCATAATGAGGAGTGTTCATCACTTCTCCCTTAGTCCACACACGGAGGATTTGATGATCCAGCAATGTGGTTTGGCTCCTGAGTTATACCATCCGTTGTGGGATGGGTATTCACCATCTTTAGAAGATGGGATTAGCAGCTGCAAGCGCCAGACTTAGCGGTTTGTGGGGGATTACTTGTAGGAACAGTTGTCAGTTTTACATCATGCTGATATGTATCCAACTGGGTTTGCTACTTCTATGTCACAAGGTTTTCTTATGGGTACATGGTTACAAGATGACCACGGTGTCAGTTGGCATGATGGCTTGGTTAGTTATCACATTCATGAGGGTTTAGCAGAGGACAGGGAGAGATTCAGTGTAGCAGATGTTTCTAGAAGTTCTTTTCTCCGCATGACAGATGGATGTGAATTCAGATTGTATTGGGATCCAGGTGGTGACAGTTTTGGCACTGAGTATTGGATCGGTCCCATTGGGTTACTTCACCACTCACAACATGGTGAAGTTGGAGGCAGTAGAGCGTAGTGGCAGCCTGAGGATGACAGACACGACAGACTTTCACTATGGGTGTGGGATCCAGGGATAGCTTGCGCAGTTGTGTTTTTGTTGATGCTACAGGAGACAGTTAGAGATGTGTGGGACATTTCACAGTTCTTATTTTGGGCCTTCGAGGAGTTGGGTTTCTTTGCAGTAGAGATTGCTTGAGGACAAGCAATTTCAGGGAGGGCAGACTGTAATGTCCCCAATTTTGCGAGCATCAGAGTTCGGTGGATTTAGCCTATTATGCGACCCTCGTAGGCTGATAGGATGGATAGAGGGTCTTGATGGAGCTTGGCTTGGCTTCAGTTGTCAGATTGTTCTCAGTTGGCTTTCATTCGGGCTCATTCGGACACTATTTGCTTGGATTGCTATTTTTAGCAGTTTTTAGCACTCAGCGGAGCACCCCTGCTATTTTTAGCAGTATGGTCTGGTCACGTGCAGAATCACTTCCTTCTTCGGCAGCTTCAGACGGTTCGTGCATCGGGCATATATTGAGAGAGATATTAATATTTAATTGATTTAATTAAACATTAATTATTTGGAGCTTATGTTATAAAGTTATAATATTTTAAATATTATAACTTAAGTGATTTTTGCTGAAGGGGTCGCCCATCATTGAAGGGGTCACTTTTAATTATATTTTATAATTAAAAGTGCTTTCGAAAACTATTGAAAAATTAAAAAGAAAAGTTCGAATTTATTTAAATGAAACCTAATTGAGAAAATTCGAACTCTTGAGGAGATATAAGGGTTTCATTGGGATTTAAGCTCATTATGTTTATGAAATCAATTTTTGATCAAGTCTTCTTCCGGAGAACGAAGCCAAGGGTTTCAATTGTCTACAGGCATTGGAGAACGAGCCATCTTCAGTGTTGCAGTTTAGAGGCTGTGAAATATCAGTTGATCTATTGTATTCAGAGGGATATCTTCATTCAGAAGTTATCACAGAACGTTCACAGAGTTTTCTTTCAGCGTGCTGCAATAATCAGGTTTTCATCAAAATATCGTTGCCTTTTTACTTGCATGTTATTGGATCTCATTTGTAATCATTCCAGAAGTTAAATAAATAGTCTGGCATCAGCATTTTCAATAAATTCTGTCATTTCCAGAGTTGTACGATTTTATTTGAATTTTATATCATTTATTTGCAAAAATCTCCAATTCCTTTATTTATGCAAAAAACCTTCAAAAACGTCACAAAAACAATCAGAAGCAGAATCAGGGGGAAACTAGGGTTTCTACACTCAGGCACTTCTCTTCAGGTCAAATCCAGCTCAGTAGTGAATGTGTCAGCATCATCTCAGGATCAACAGATCAAGCCAGATTCAGGATCAAACTGAGGTTGTTCAAGAGAGAAAATAATAAAAAACTTGCAAAAATCAAAAGGGACACCTTGAAGAAGTCAAAAGTCAAGTTGTTGACTAAAGTCAAGATATTTTGAGCAAAACTTGGCTAAAACACTCCACGATCAGTGGAAATCAACTTTTTGAACTTTAGATCAAGCCAAAATCACTTTTGATCGTGAGTTAGGTCCCCAAACTTGTGGATCTAAGGCTTGAGTCTATGTAATCAAGGTATAGACATCCCACTTCATTATTTCATTGCAGGTTGATGATCAAGAACAGCCATAAGCTCTCAAGGACGCCATTTACAGATCTGGCCAAGGTTTTCATCCGTTCTTCGACATTTCTTGCAGATCTGAAGCAGACGATGATTGCTGATCTGAGGTTGGATTCAAAGACGGATTTTCTCAGGGAGTCAGATAAAAACTTCCAATCCATCTTCTGTCTACTTCCTCTCTTCTTGTCTTAGGTTTTCTTGCACATTTCAAAAAGGTGGCAGGCTACATCAGATCAGATCAACTGGGCAGATTCAGCATAATTTTCCAGTGAAACCCATCACATCAGATTTTCTAGAATCACCAAACTTGCTGCCCCTATTTTTGGGGGTTTTTCCGAAAAAGTTTCAGAATCAAAATTCTGAGGAACTGGGCTTGTTCAGCATTGAAGCACGAACAAAACCCATGTGCCAGATTTTTTCCGAAAAAATACTTCTCGGCAGGGCGCTATTTTCAGGGGTTTTTCAGAAGTTGTCTGAACACGTCCGTGTTTACAGTCAACAGTGGAGTTCTTCTTCACAGAATGACAATTTGGCGTCCTTGGGCTCCAATTGAACAACCAGACCTTGCACCAACAACTCTCCAACCAAATCTTACACACATTGCTGGAGAGAAAACGGACATCATCAGCAGTCTGCAGATCTTTATCTTTGAAAAGAATACATCTCCCACTCAGTGGAGACCTGCAGCAGTTACTCTGGACGAAGAAGAAAGAAAGACTGATCTTGCAGCAAAAAGACCAATATTACCATCTCCCGCGTGGCAGTAAGCACCTTGGCTTGCCAGCTGCAAAGAGATCATTCCAAGCATGGAACCGCCAGAAGTTACCAAGAGCAACAACTTGCACAAGAAGAAGAGATGACGTGTCATCAAAACATTGACTATCCGAAAACGGAAGAAGTCAACACAGATCAAGGAGCTGTTGACCGGAAGTGACGATGAGGTGTCAGACACCTAGGAAGGACGTCCTACCCTCCAAGTGGCATTTATGATACTTGAGGTTGACTTGATGCTTCTTTCCAAGTCAACTTAAGAAGGCATTAAATATAGTTGGAGTTAACTTGATGCCCCTTTTCAAGTTAATTCCATATCCCATAAATCATGCGTTGTCAGATCCCACTGATTAAGGATGTCTAATTGGCTACCATGATTTGTGGATCTTAGATCTCCACTAAATGTGGATGTCTATTTTTGGAGGGATACTTTCATTAAAGTTCACCTTTAGTTTACTTTCAGTCAACTGAATTAGTTTCCAGTTGACTCTTTGTTTACTTTCAGTTAACTGAAGTAGTTTTCCAGTTAACTGCTTGTTCCCCCTTTTTAGGAATAAATCTTGCTAATTGATTGGCAAGAACTCATTGTTAACTCAAGGAGATTTTGGGGTTGCCCCTCCTTTGAGTTCTATAAATAAAACCTTGGGCCATTTGTTTAACTTTACTTTATGCAAAATTATTGCGCCATTGTTGCCATGACTTTGAAAGCGAATATTTGTTCACTCTTGGATGAGAGTTCGTTGGAACTTTCCCAACTTTTGTAGTTCGTTGATGAAGCATTGAAGAAGAATATCAGAAGGCGCTTGCATTTTGATCATCTTATTTGAGTTATGTCTACGTCTTGTGTCTAATAACTTGTTGTCTCATTTCCCTCCTCGGATAGGAGTCCCTCCTCCTTGGATATTTTTTATTGACAAATTATCGTTTGATGTTGTTTAATGTGTTGACTTCCAAGCTATACTTCGGATAGGAGTCCCTCCTCCCTAGCAAGCTCGCTAGCCAAGGCATCGTAAATCTGTTGTTTCTCGTGAACTATTTCCTAGCCCACACCTCGGATAGGAGTCCCTCCTCCTTGGCAGGTCTCAGATCTAGTTTACCGTATAGAGCGTTTGCTTGTACCAACCCTAGCCCAGCATATACCCGAGAGTTCAGAGCCTTGGTCATATTCTCAAGAGACGGCGAATTCAGGTGATCCAACCAACCCATTCCCGCTCCTTTACCCTCATGCTCTGTTTACATTGAAGGTATTGGATAGATAGAAGCTAGTTAGTCGTAGTTGAGATCTGCAGAAACCAGAGAAAAGCTTAGCTACGGCGCATTGTGTTTGTGCACCCTTGTGTCCTGCCGCTAAAGCATAAAAAGATAGGAACTTTAGTTACATTTCCCTTCCCTACGCATTGCTCCCAGCAGAGAGGGACTTCTCCTCTTTAAATAACGAAGAAGTGTTGCAAAACATTTGAAATAGCTGAACGTTTACAATCAGCACTCCAGAGGTGCTAATTTAAACGCCAACAGGGCTACAAGAAAGTAAAGCAAAGTAAAGTACTTGGCGACATAGCCAACCACTTCCACTTTTCAAAGAGCAACAAGAAACTAAAGCAAACTCAACCACTTATTCAACGGGAGTGTAAAACAAAATAAATGAAGTAGAGAGTTGAATGATACTACCAAATCAGCATTACAAAATGTTGTCTAATACAATATATCATGAGACAAACTAAGCAATATGAATGCCCAAGTATCAGAGATTCCTCCCTACAACATTACAATGATAAGGCATCAAGGAAATATGAGAAAACAATGAAAATACCAGGTCTGATATGCTGCGACAACAGTTTAATATAACAAGGCAGCAAACTGGAAACTTCAAGAAATCATCATAACTTTCTCCAAACACCTTGGAATGGCCCCCAATCAAATGCAAATGGAAGAACAGGTCTAGGCGTCCAACTTCAAGCCATCAAACACCTTGAAACCGAAACCAACTCTCGTGCACGAATCCCAATGCACATCCAAAAATGGTATGGCCTCCTTAGGAAGGTTGACCTTGCCTTAAAAAATCAATACTCTACTAAAAATCATAAATACTTGAGCATAGGGTCACCCAAGTATGGAAGAGGCATAGAAACAGTACACACAAAAATATCTCGTCTCCTCAGATCAGTGCAAGCAAAAATGTACTTCAGCCCTTCATAAACCAGCAACTTGAAAACTGATAAAACCACTCCAAAATGGTCACCAAACAGAAAACTAACTCACACCCACACCAAAATGTTAGAAAACATCAAAACCCACAAGAACTGAAAGCAAGAAAGAAGCCATCACCAATGAAGCTCTATTGCAACCTCTGAATGAAGAAGCACCACTATTCAGCTAGGAGTTGTCTTGCAAACTTGAAACTGAAGTCAGCTTGGAGGGGTATCATCCTCAAAGCCCAAGAGTTTGAAGCCAATTCGGTGGCATTTTTTTTATCATAAAATTGCAAACCAAAATGAGAGGGAGAGAAGCTTATTTATAAGCCCAAGACCCAGAAGTTTGAATCCACAATTCCCTCCAAAAAGGGACACCCACATGAGGAGGAATATAATATTCATTTAAATTCATCTTTGACCAAGACTTGGGTGCTCGCCATAAAAGGCATAAATTAAACCTTTTAGAAAGCACAAATCTCCAACTTAGGCATCCAACTCATGAGTCCACCTTTTAAAACAACTTAAGTCATGTTGCCTAGGCATGGGGTCCAAAAAGCAACATTAAAATATAACATAAGTTATTAACCTTTCCTTTTCTGAACTCCAAGAATGTTGGAGAAGCCATTGCCAAAATTGCATTGCCACACTACCAGAAATAGTAACTGAGTGTTGAAGTGCTACCAAACCGCATTGCTAGAAATAAAACTTACTTAAAATAACATACTGCTAAAAATAGTGACTCGAAACACCATTTGAGCACATTCCAGATAGCCGTCGTAACTTACTAAAACTAGTAAGTTCAAAAATAGTCACTAATGAAAATGCATGTGACAACCCACCAAAGCTCTCTGAAAACCTAGAAAGACCCAAAAAACATACTAGCAAACACTTGTAACGAGCCCCTGAAAAACCAAAAAGATACCTCCAAGAAAATAGGAAACCCTAATTCAACCCCTGACTAGCCTATGAGCCTCAAAAATAGGCTAATGGTCTCATAAAAGATAGTGCTGAGAAGGGGACATTACATTTTAATGTAGTCCAATAGTAAAGAATTCAAATTTTATTAGAGAATGAAAGTGAGGAATCGAAAGATAGAAGAAATGAAAGAAGAAATGGGGGAAAGAAGCAAAAAGGTTTTGACAAACGATGAGAATATTGATATTAAGTGTAACATACACCCCCTTCTTTTTTTTTTCTTGAAAATGAGAAGTACTTGCTAGGGAAGATAATTAGGACCGGCAACAACATGCAACAAATTTAGAATTCACAGACATCAACGTATTTGGGAATAATACCTTCAACTCAACATGTGGCATTGCTACTCAACATGTGCACCACACTAAAATTTGATTGCCTTTTCAAATAGATTCATCCTTGGGCATGGATTCATAATACATTTGCCATGGTTTTGAGGGGAAATTTTGATGGTTTTTACTACCCAAAAATGCACCCTACTCTGCTATTATGTTTTGGCATGCTTTTCTAATAACATTGCCAAGTTTTATTTAGAATTTCTTGGCTTAAGCCAAGACAAAGTGCACCTCTTGCCTTAACATTCCTCCTGTAATGTCCCCTTCTCAGGTTTAATCAGTTCAAAGACCATTAGCCTATTTCCCGAGTTCATGGGCTAATTGGTAAGGCAAGGGGACTCCAAAGTTCTTGGAGGAGGCAATTTTGGAGTTACAAGGTTTTTTTTGTTGGCAATGAGCTCTATGGGAAATATTGATCTGAATGACACTCTCTAAAATGTTTTCTAACTTTTGGGGTGTTCTCCAAACTTCTTGGAGAGCATGTCTATTTATAATAAGTCACCAAATTGGCTTCTATTATTCACCTACCCCCTAAGTATCATATTGGCATGGTCAAATTGGATTTTGATGTGTTTCAGCATTTTCTGCAACTTGGGGTGAAATAATTATATTATTCACTTAACTTATAATGTTTTATCATTATTTTTGTTCACTTAAGTGTAATATCTTTTCAAAAAGGTATTTTAATTCTCCATTTGGATGCTTAGGAGAAATAAAGAGGTCTTGCACACAAAAAAGGTTTTATTTTATTTTAAAAAGGAATTTGATGAAAAAGGCATTTAAATGTTTGCATATAATAAATTATTTAATTTAAAGCAAAAGTGCTTTTTTAAAGCAAAGAAAAAAAAATTTTTTGAAAAAACAAAAAACTTTTTTGAAAAGTAACAAAAAAGCAAAAAGCGTTTTTTTTCTCAAAAAAGCGGTGAAAAAGCAAAAACATTTTTTTGGAGAAGGCAACAAAAAAAGCTACAAAAGGAGGTGTTGGGGGCTCATTTGGATATGTGAAAGAATGATAATGTTATGCTGCCAAAATGGATTTGGTTCTCTTCCATCTTTGAGGACAAAATCCCTCATAGGTTTGTAGTTTCGAAATTGCAAGATATTCCCTAGCTAGATTGTGGTGTGACTCCAACCAGCAATCACCATTGGAGCTGATTTGAAGTTTCAGTTTGGGTTTTTTAGTATGGACTATTTTGATGTGTTTTAGGCTTTTAGCATTGTATTTTGGTGTGATTCCTTTTCAGATTGCAATGCGTTGAGTGTGGAGTTTGGAGCGCTTTTAGGGGGCCATACCATTGTTGCTATTTGCAACAACTAAAGTTTTAGACCTACAAATGTCTAATATACCCTTTCTAGAATAGTGATACACTTTTTCATGAGTTTTGGTGTGAGTTGGCATTGCTGTTTGAGTGCTAATATAGTTGTTGATCATTTTGGTACATTGGAGGTAGCTAGGTGAAATTTCTTTAGTCATCTATCTGACTGTCGAGACTGCTGCAGCGGTTTCAGACTTATATCAGACTTCCATTTGCCATATTCTAAGGTATATTTTCTATTGTGATGCTGGGTGGTTAGTTTCCTGAGATGGGGGTTCATTTGGGGTGCTTTAATAGCTTCATATCACATTAATATTTGTAACAACAGATATGTATTTGATTTGGAATGAATTGTAAGAGCTAACATTGTAACATTGGGTGGTAGTACCACTAGTGATCTTGCTCTTGTTACTTGTTACTTATCCCACTACGTAAGCGGCTCTTATTACTCACCCCACTACATAATTGGCTCTTGTTACTCACCCTACTGCATAAGTGGCTTTTTGGTACTCACTCACCACTTAAAAGTGCAAGAGTTGTTTATTGGTTGTACTCACCGCTGAGAAGTGGAAGAGCTTACTTTGCATTTCTTTATTGTATATGCTTTCCCACTGCAAAGTGGATGCCTAGCTAAACCCATTGGATAAGTGGATGTTACTTTCAGCTGCTCATTTCAACTATAATTGTAATCCTGTACACTATATGCTTTCACCTCGCCCACACTGGGAACTCTAATGCCCCCTTCTTAGTAGCCACTCAGGATGATCACTTAGCCTTTTTAATTCTCAAAGGCTAGAGGTGAATTTAGGGAATCCTTTACTTAATTATTTAATATTGCCTAAAGCGTCAAGTTAAATTCAAAAAAAGGTAATATTAAGTAATTAATCAAGGTGGGTGATAAAGTGACTTTAAGTGAAATATTTAAAAAGGTACTTTATTAAGTCACTTTATATTATTCGAGCGGAAAATTAATTGGGGAAATATTAAAGACAAAAAGGAGCTCATTTCTCTCATTTTGGATATTATTTTCTCACTTCAATTTAGAGAGTTTTTCAAAGGCTTTTCAGGTCTGTGGGTTTAGCAAGTTGTGTTATGCCAAACACTTATGAACAATGTATAAATAACTATTTTTGTGCAAAGGGATTTTGCTTCGTTCATGCAAGGTCTCATGTTAGAGAACATTGTGCTTAACGTCTCCAAGAGAGGACAAATGTAAGGTCTCATCTTAGGGAGCATTGTGCTTAACGTCCCCAAGAGAGGACAAATCAACGAGATATCACTCTCTCGGAGGAAATCAAACCCAATGACACCACCAAGAAAAAGGACACGTCACATGAAAGAAGAAAAATCACTCATAAAATGTCAAAAGATGTGTCGATGTATGCCCCCACTTTAAAGGAATCGCTACACCGTGTGTGAGCAATTACTTTAAAGTAGCCAAATGTTTGGTGCTAAGACATGAGAGTGTAATGTCCCCTTTTTCATGAGCGATGGAGTTTAGAGGAATTAGCCTATTCCTGATCCTCGTAGGCTAGTGGAGCTTGATAAGATGGTCATTTGGCAGAGACCTAGTTGATTGGTTGGCCCGTTTCGTGATTCAATTTACATATGGAGGTGTTCTAATGATTTCTTAATATGTTTCTATTTTTAGAAACCTCATGTTATAAAGTAATGTTATGTTTGCACTTTATGTTATGAATAATTATTTAATTATAAAGTGCAAATAATAAAATAATAAAATAAAAGAAAATAATATTCCTTCTAGAAGATGACTTGGGGAAGTTCTAGAAGGAGGCCGACCTCTTGATGAAAAAGTATAAATAGACATCATGGGCCTCATTCTCATCATTCAGATTTAATGTTGTTGTTGATATTGGATGTTTGATGGTTGTGAAGCCTAGGGTTTTTGCAGTTATCTTTGGCCATTGAGAACAAAAACTCTCAATTGGTGAGCAATTTTGAGGGTGTGAAATATCACTTGAATTATTGCAGCTGGGAGAAAGTTGCTTCAGACTTTCTATTTGAGCTTCATTGTAAAAACTTAGTGGCCTTTGGCCAAGTTTTTGTGTGGTTTGATTTGAAGAATTGTTGAAGACATTTTGGTGATCAAAGTCTTCATCTTTTGGCAATGCTAGGGTTTGACTCGCAGCATTCTTCATTTCCAGAAATTCTGGTATGATATCTTTCAGTCACATAAGTCTGCATATTAGAGCCATAGACATACATTCATATTATCATTTTGTTAGATACTTTTGGATGGTATTTGAGCATTGGAGTTTCTTTAGTTTGCCTTCAAGGGAGATTGATTGCAGCTAGTATAATCTGTTTATATAGCATCCATTTAACAGTCAAGTGGCAACCACTTAGTGCCACAATTTTGTGAAGGGAGCATCTAAAAATTCATAAATAATTCAAGGTGGATGCGTGGGGTGTCTAGGAAGGATATTACTGCCATTTGAAGGTCATAGGTTGATACTCCAAGGAGAATCGAATTATTTATTGTTGACTGTCCATTAAATCGGTGTGATTTCTCCAAGCTGGGCGCACTAGGAAAGAGGACGATTTTGGGAGAAAAGAGCATATTAAAATCTGAAAATATTCAGGGATGTTCATTGAACATCTAGAAGACATAGTCCGCTATTTTGGAGGGTCAAGACAGTCATATTTGTGAAGAATCGAATTGAAGGATAAGTCTGATGCAAATTACAGTCATACTGTAACAGTGCTGAGAACCCACATTTTGCTCTTGATTGGTAAATACTACATCGATTTGGCTTGGGACTTGATTCGCCCCATTGCTAGTGTTTTGGTGATGGCGTTTGGAGCTTGATCGGATGGTTGATGGCTGTGTATAATTTATGGCAAAAGGATTCAAATCAGAACAGAGGCAACTTGGTTTCTAGTTGTAAGAGCAACATTTCATCATATACTCCCTCAGCACAAATTCTCCAGGTTTCTCTATCAGCAATGTCTTTCAATTAGTTGGCATTTCATCATGCATATTTGCATTGTAACAATCAGTCATTCATAGCTGCATTATTTAGTCAATATTTGCTGTTGTAGGAGATTTGCTGTTGTAGGAGATCATTCATTGTAATCAGACTTTGGCATTGTAATTGGACATTGTTTGTGAAGCCAAGAGTCTTGGCTATCTATCTAGCATTGTACTCAAACTGTCATTCAATGAAGGAGCTATAAGTTATATGCCAAATGCTTGATGTAATCTTCATGCTGATTAGAGTATTAGTTTGCACGCCAATTGTTTGACAAAATGTCAATTGGCTGTAGGTGCATAATTTACATGTAGAAATTATATATATGCATTTGAAAAGGCAAAAAGAGTCATATATGCATATAGATTATTGTTTAGACAATCTAGAGTCTTATTGCAAGCATTCTTATTGATGTTAAGTTAAAGAAAGTTTCATTAAGGCAAACTTAAATGTTATATCAGTCATATGACCTTTGTATGCAAAGTGTTTGACAAAATTACTAAGGCCAAAAATCAGAAGTTTTCAATCAGATTTGAGCAAGGCTCATTACAGTGGTATCAGAGCGGTTTCCTGCCAGCCTGATTGGGTTATTTCAAGATCAAGTTTCAGCTACCAGCATGGCTTTAACAAGTGAAAGGGATTTGGAAGAAAGAATTTACAACACAGGGAAGAAATTAGAACATCTATCTCAGCAAAAGGAGGTTCTTCTAAGCACTTTGGAGGAGTTAGAGTCTTGTCTATGCATAGTTGATTAGTCACATTCTGATGTTATGGAACTAGCTTTGTCTCCAGCAGTGCATTGCTTGGTTAAGCCACAACTTATGAGACATCATGATGAGGTGGTAAGACTTGCAACCATCTCTTGCATTAGTGAAATTATGAGGATAACAGCTCCTATTGATCCTTATGACAGCCATATTATGAAAGAGGTACTTCAAATCATGGTGGCAATTTTCAAAGGTTTGGATGACATCAAAAATCCTTATTTTTCTAAGAGGGTAAAACTACTTGAAGTATTTGCAAAGTTCAGATTTGAAAACATTATGTTATCCATGGATTGTGTTGATGACATTCGCAAGATGTTTCATATATTTTGGAATGTTATCGATGAGGTTCATCCTAGTTGCGTGCTCACTTCAATGCAATCCATCATGTCTTCAGTTTTGTATGAGGATGATGCAATTCCTAAGCTCGTGACAAATGATCTATGGGCTGTTTGGAAAGGTGAGCAAGATGTGTCACCCATGGCACATGAGTTGTTAAGAAGTTTGGTTGAACAATTTAAGGATAATGATACTTCACCTATGGTTTCATCTTCTTTTCAAGAGGAGAGCATGCAATCATCCGATGTTTCAATTGAGCAAGATGATGATGAGGACAGGAAGCAGCACGAGTCCTCTCATTTTCAGACACCTATTCAAGTCACTGCTGATTTGACAGATGGAATTGGTGTTGACCTACTTGCAAATCGACATGAGAGCATTCAGGACTTTGCGGAAAAATTATATTAGGCACAGTTAGAGGCTTCTTCATGTGAGGTTCAAGCTAGAGATACTCCGCATGGTCTACACAGTTTGAGGAACCAGCTAAAGGTGAATGAGGATGGGATCGTGGAAGCTCTATCTCATCATGATAGGATGCATAAGATGATTGAAAATCACCTTTGGGCGGTTCAGCTTGAGAGAAGACAAAAGGGAGTTGTGGCAGAGTCTTCTCATGATAGCTTGCAGGAGATCAAAGAAGGCATGGGAGGGATGAAATCAAGTTATTTACACCTTCTTTCAAACCGTGACCACCTTCTTAACCTTGTTGGGATCTATTCAGATGCCTTGATGAGGAAAGAGGAGGAAGTTGATATGCTTTCTCAGGAGCTTATGGTCACTAGGGATTCTTTGGTGAGCACTCAATTAGCACTTCAGGATTCAGAGCATTCCTTCTGGGTAGCCAGGACACTTGTAGATGATAGCAGTATGAGTTCACCTAGTGTTCACACTCAGAACATAGATGCAGTGTTAGGTGGTGGTGTAGACACATCAGTGTCGGCGGGAGATTCAGGTGCTAGTGGAGTTTTGAGAACTAATATTTTTTTCGGTACTCTGGAGGCTAACATTGGTCAGTTGAATCAGAAGGAGATGATTCCTTCTAGGACTTTCACGTTGGGTTTTGGTATTGATTCAGCACCTTGCCAGGCAATAGATAGCATCCATGATGAGGGCGAGACTGTAGATGGCATTCATGGTGATGTTGTTGCACAACCAACTCATCCTATTATGAGTTGTAAGCCTTCTTCTGAGGATGGAAATAATGGATGGAATACATTTGATCATTCGGGTATTCCATTAGCTCAGTCAGGAGAGTTTCACTTCAATTGCATCTTAAGGTATGCTCATTAGTTTGATTTCAGCCCACGTGTTCAGGATTTGACGATGACTTTGATGACACAGAGAGGTGGGTGGAATAAGGAGTGTTCTAGTCGGCTTGGATATGATTTGTTTCCAACCTCGGATGATGATTCCGAGTTTTGCAGGTCTTCTACTTTGTTCTCTCATGATGATTATCATTTGATTCAGGACTTGGTGACTTGTTGCGTTTTGGAGATGGGAGGTATCAGAGTGGCACAATGGGAAGCAATGGGTGGTGGTTTTCCAACAGTATGGGCGCATCAGATTTATCATCATAGTTTTGGGGTTGAGTTGATTCAGCAGGATGTGCTTGTGCTGCAAGAGTTGTTTGGTGATGTTTGGGACATTACACAGATTTTCACTTGGGATCCAGGTGGAGAAGAGTTGTACTTGTTGCAAAGATTGCTTGGGGACAACCAATTTCAGGGAGGGCAGACTGTAATGTCCCCTTTTTCGTGAGCGATGGAGTTTAGAGGAATTAGCCTATTCCTGATCCTCGTAGGCTAATGGAGCTTGATAAGAGGGTCGTTTGGCATAGACCCAGTTGATTGGTTGGCCTGTTTCGTGATTCAGTCTACATATGGAGGTGTTCTAATGATTTATTAATATGTTTCTATTTTTAGAAACCTCATGTTATAAAGTAATGTTATGTTTGCACTTTATGTTATGAATAATTATTTTATTATAAAGTGCAAAATAATAAAATAATAAAATAAAAGAAAATAATATTCCTTCTAGAAGATGACTTGGGGAAGTTCTAGAAGGAGGCCGACCTCTTGAGGAAAAAGTATAAATAGACATCATGGGCCTCATTCTCATCATCCTTCTCATCATCCAGATTTGATGTTGTTGTTGATGTTGGATGTTTGATGGTTGTGGAGCCTAGGGTTTCTGCAGTTATCTTTGGCCATTGAGAACGAAAACTCTCAATTGGTGAGCAATTTTGAGGGTGTGAAATATCACTTGAATTATTGTAGTTGGGAGAAAGTTGCTTGAGACTTTCTATTTGAGCTTCACTGTAAAAACTTAGTGGCCTTTGGCCAAGTTTTTGTGTGGTTTGATTTGAGGAATTGTTGAAGACATTTTGGTGATCAAAGTCTTCATCTTTTGGCAATGCTAGGGTTTGACTCGCAGCATTCTTCATTTCCAGAAATTCTGGTATGATATCTTTCAGTCACATAAGTCTGTATATTAGAGCCATAGACATACATTCATATTATCATTTTGTTAGATACTTTTGGATGGTATTTGAGCATTGGAGTTTCTTTAGTTTGCCTTCAAGGGAGATTGATTGCAGCTAGTATAATCTGTTTATATAGCATCCATTTAACAGTCAAGTGGCAACCACTTAGTGCCACAATTTTGTGAAGGGAGCATCTAAAAATTCATAAATAATTCAAGGTGGATGCGTGGGGTGTCTATGAAGGATGTTACTGCCATTTGAAGGTCATAGGTTGATACTCCAAGGAGAATCGAATTATTTATTGTTGACTGTCCATTAAATCTGTGTGATTTCTCCAAGCTGGGCGCACTAGGAAAGAGGACGATTTTGGGAGAAAAGAGCATATTAAAATCTGAAAATATTCAGGGATGTTCATTGAACATCTAGAAGACATAGTCCGCTATTTTGGAGGGTCAAGATAGTCATATTTGTGAAGAATCGAATTGAAGGATAAGTCTGATGCAAATTACAGTCATACTGTAACAGTGCTGAGAACCCACGTTTTGCTCTTGATTGGTAAATACTACATCGATTTGGCTTGGGACTTGATTCGCCCCATTGCTAGTGTTTTGGTGATGGCGTTTGGAGCTTGATCGGATGGTTGATGGCTGTGTATAATTTATGGCAAAAGGATTCAGATCAGAACAGAGGCGACTTGGTTTCTAGTTGTAAGAGCAACATTTCATCATATACTCCCTCAGCGCAAATTCTCCAGGTTTCTCTATCAGCAATGTCTTTCAATTAGTTGGCATTTCATCATGTATATTAGCATTGTAACAATCAGTCATTCATAGCTGCATTATTTAGTCAATATTTGCTGTTGTAGGAGATTTGCTGTTGTAGGAGATCATTCATTGTAATCAGACTTTGGCATTGTAATTGGACATTGGTTGTGAAGCCAAGAGTCTTGGCTATCTATCTAGCATTGTACTCAAACTGTCATTCAATGAAGGAGCTATAAGTTATATGCCAAATGCTTGATGTAATCTTCATGCTGATTAGAGTATTAGTTTGCATGCCAATTGTTTGACAAAATGTCAATTGGCTGTAGGTGCATAATTTACATGTAGAAATTATATATATGCATTTGAAAAGGAAAAAAGAGTCATATATGCATATAGATTATTGTTTAGACAATCTAGAGTCTTATTGCAAGCATTCTTATTGATGTTAAGTTAAGGAAAGTTTCATTAAGGCAAACTTAAATGTTATATCAGTCATATGACCTTTGTATGCAAAGTGTTTGACAAAATTACTAAGGCCAAAAATCAGAAGTTTTCAATCAGATTTGAGCAAGGCTCATTACAAAGAGCTTTCTTCGGAAAACCCTATGCCAAGTCATATGTTTCCGAAATAAGCTACGTTATGAAAAGGGGAGGGGTTTCCCCCAAAACTCAGTATGTCACATGCGAGGCAACTTAAGGCGTGTCGGTCATATCCCAAGCTGGCTTCCATATAAACATGGAAGGTGGTCAACTAGCCAAAAGAGACAACAAGTGACATACAAGGACAAGGCTACTTGACCCCATACCCCCACTGAGTGCAGGACAAGGGTGAGCCGAAATAATTGATGAGAGCACCAAACTCCTTAAGATGTTGAATTTTATTACTCAAAGCCTTACATTTGTTAGTAGAATGACCATGAACTCTATGAATATGCACAAAATGAACTCTTGTAATAAAATTTCTTTCGTGTTCTTGGAGGAAAGGATATGAAACAATCTTGGAGGAGTCTCAACAAGATGCTCTCTTGATCAAAAGTAGAAGATGTTTTGTTATTGTGCGACAAAGGTATCTCTTGCTTAGTATCAGATATCATACTTACAGAAGACTCTTTAGATTGTGAGATTTTGTACTCTCCCTGAAAGGAGGGTGTAAAATCTAACGGACTCCAATCGTTAGTTGTTTGCATGATGACATTGATGTTAAGCGAGTCTTTCAAAGGATAATAATCAGGAGCATTAATGTCTATCAGTTCAAGATGCACTAAAGTTAAACTTGTCTTGGAAGAATCTTTTGTAAGAATGTTGATATTGGGTGAAGGCTTGTTTGATGGTTGGATTTCTATCAAGGGACAATAACCAAGACCACGAGTTGTTTCTTGCGTGTTAGGCTCCATAGGGACACAAATACCTTGTTCTCTAGCACCACAACTTTTTTCTCTATAACCAAGTTGTTTCATAAGTTCATAACCTTTTCCGTAAATCATTTTCATTTCTTTAGGGTTAGGTGGTTGTTCATAATCAACTTCATCGAAATGTGTTGTGTAATTTGTTTGATTGTCTAAAGTAGTTGAGATGGATGCTTTCGAATTTTGTGTTGACATTATTGCTTTTTCTTTTCCCTTGTCAGACTCTTTTGTTGTGATCTTGTATTCGCCCATGAATGTAGGTGTGAAATCTAAGGAACCCCAATTGTCTTCCAATAGCTTAGTGACTTCATTAATGTTCTTCTTGTGTTCTTCCTTTGTGATTTCCACTTTTGTAGTTGATTCCCATGCTTTCAAAGGATCTTGTCCTTCTCTCTCAACAATCAAACAACTTTCAGGCTCAAGATTGGCCTTGAGTGTGTAAACTTTGTTTTCATAGATGTATTTCATTACACGATGGAGGGTAGAAGGCACACCATTCATTTGATGAATCCAGGGTCTCCCTAAAAGGAGATTGTAAGAAAGATCATCAAGCATAACGTGGATCGGAGATTGTAATGTTACTCCCCCAATGTTGATAGGTAATGTGATGACTCCGAGCAGTTGTTTTCCTATGTTGTCAAATCCACGAATAGATAAAGAATTAGGTTTAATATCATTTTTATTCATTTGGAGTCTTTTCAAAAGGCTCACACTACACATGTTAAGGGTCGAGCCATTGTCAACGAGGACACTCTTTGTCCCGGTTTGATTGACAAGAACTTTTATCATGAAAGCTTCATTTTGTTTTTGTACTTCCAAAGGAGGTAGCTAACTTTGGTGGAAAACAATGTCCAAGTTCATTTCATTCATTCCTTGAACTAGTGTTGCTACATCGTTTGAACTAGTGTTAGAAGGAATCGTAACTTGTTGCAAGGCCTCTTGGAGTATGCTATGATAACTAGGTGATGTTTGAAGAAGTTCCCATATGGAAATCTTAGCAGGAGTATTCTTAAGGTGTTCAACAAGATTATATTCCTTTCCACTGGTTGCGGTCAAAGGAGGAGCACTAGGCAAGATCGGATTAAGCAAGGGAAGGGATGTTGAAGGTGTTTGTTTTGGTTGCAGGTTGTTTCTAGTGTTATATGTATGAGCAACAGTATTGTGACTCGGTTGCTGCGAAACATTGTTCTTAGGTGGTTGAAGGATGAGGACAGGTTTATTTTGAGTTTGTGGTTTTTGCTAGGGTGGATAAATAATAAGTTTAGGCTTAGGAGAGTACTTCAAGGGATATCTAATGTGCATAACCTCAAAAGACTTATCCTTATTTTCATGATTTCTTAGTGAAGGGGAATCTAATGTCGCTTCATCATCTTCATCTAAGGAATTACTATTGTCAATGTTCTCATTTTCGTCCACCATGATATCTTCCCTAGGAGGAGAGTTTTTAGGAGAACTACAAACTAGATGTCCATGACATTCAAAAGTTGGTTCTTCTAAAATGACTTCATCACAAGTAAGGGAGTTATCAATGGTTTGATCTTCTTGTTCAATGAAGGTTTCCCTAGGGGAGGAGGGACAACTAAGATTCTCATGACTTTCATTGATTGTATTTTCTGACTTCAAAGTATCTTCTTCACAACTAGGAGAGATACTAGGAGAAGAACAAATGTGATTGTCAAGATTGTCCATAATTTCATCGTTTTTCTCTAAGGTCTCATTCTCTCGTACCATAACTTCTACCCTAGTAGGAGAGCTTTTAAGAGGTGATCACATTCCATGATTGTATTTTGTAAAGTAGCTTCATCACAAATAGGAGAGGCATTGAGAGAATCATGCTTTTCATGCTTACCAATGATTGAATCTTTTTGTTTGAACAGGTCTTTCCAAATGTTAGGGACATTAGGAAGGAGATAAATAATACTATAACTCTCAATCATCGGATCTCTCTAACATATCTTCTTTCACTAAAGCATTCTCCCTAGGTAAAGTGATGTTAAGAAATGTGTTAATGATTCTTCTTGTCTCATAATATCTATCCAAGGGGGAGTAGGAGAGGGACAAACAAGACTTTCATGATTCTCAATGATTGTATCTTCTTTCACCAAGATACCTTTGTCACTAATAGGAGAGGTATCCAGAGAAGAACAATTATGATTGTCATGGTTGTCTATGCTAGCATCCTCTTTCACTAAAGCATTCTCACAAGGGATGAACTTATTCTTAACATGCTTAGGAAAGTAAAATACCAATATTGTGTGCTCAAGAATGAAAAGTACTTTTATCCATCTTACGCCATGGTTCAAGAATGTAAACAAAGTATATGCAAACATGAAAAGTACTTTTATCAAACTCATGCAAAGCTTCATGAATAGAAACATTATGTATGTAACAATGCAAAATTTCAAAAATGTATACATTTTCAGATCTGATGATTTTTGCTATTGAAATGATTTCAAAAATGGCTACCATAAATTGATGTTTTTGACCTAGATGCATAAAATAGAATTTCTTAAAACTTTCCAGACTGATACTATAGGTTACCAGCAAGCATAGGAAGTACAGAAACAAGGTTTTCAATGTTGTACAAGGCAGTTTCAGGCCTGATCAGGGACTCATTCACCTTTATTGGCAAATGGGTCCTGGATAAGGATTTTTGAAATGTTTTTGCTGATTTCCAAGTGATTTTTAATGCCTTTTCAGATGAGAACATATTTCCACAATCCATGAAGATTTTTGACAAATGTTTTTGGATTAGATTGTGTTCGTGTTTTTTGCATCAACATTTCGGATCACCCTCCCTGATCCATCATCAGGATGAACAAGATAGCATAAGAGGCAAATATAGGGCTGATCAGGGACTCAGTAAAGGCGAATGGGTCCCAGATCAGGGTTTTAAAAAGGTGAAAAACTGCAATTTTTATGTTGTTTTTATGTGTTTTTCATGCCCAGATTCAAACTATAACTTTTATGACAAAAATTTTCAAAATTTGATGACCTAATTTAAGTGAAATGAAGGGCAAATGATGACCTATATAAAACCTTTTCAAATGCAATTTTGTTTTGATTTTCAAATGCAAATGTATGAGATCTGAATTATATGCAAAATGACTAATTTATTTTTGTATTTTTCAGATTTAGAGAATGCAAAATAGTGCAATTCTAAACCCTAAATGAGATGCAAGTTTGAATGCAAAGTAACAAACACTAAATGAGATCTAATTCAATGCAAATGAATGCAAGATCTAATCTAGGATGCAATGAAGGACTTCAAAATCAGAAAATTGCAATATTCAATGAGTTGGGTTCACCAAAAAGGTTAATGGAAAAAGTAGGGTCTACCACCATGAATAAACAAGATGATAAACCACTAAGTCTTTTTCCTATTAAAACACTCAATTATGAGGGCCAAAACATGCAAATGACAATCAGAAATACTCGAGGGAGAAAAACCCAGCAAAAATATATATCTCATATATTAGAATAAAAGTCAAAAATCTTCTTACAAGTTAGGCCTTACGCAAGGCCGAATTTGATACAATGAAAAATGTCACTTCTCCTTGAAGGGAACCTCAAGTGTTGTAGATGATACCACTTCTTACAAAATTTGGATCTGTCGCTGCTATGAATGAACTACTGCCAGAGGTGCGAATTGCAGAAAAGAAGAATGATAAGTTGATGATTAAATGAAATATCTTCACCTTACTTATATACAAGGATAGGTGACCTCTTCACTAGGTTGGCCTCCTTAGAGAATAAAAAATATAGAATATTATTTGTGTATCAAGGCCGACTTTCCTTGGAAATCATTTTAATAAAGGGAAAATATCTCCCGAAGCTACCAAACACTAACACTCCCTCTTAGCTAGGGAGGTATTTTTCTAGATATCCACGTCATGGAGTCTCTCAACATGATGCCCACAATGGCTACACCCATTTGTGGAAAACCACATCTCAGTCTTAGAGATGTACAAAAGTTTATAACGGAGTCTCTCAACGTGATGTCATGGCATCTCTCAACATGACGTCCACCATGGCTACTCCCATGTGTGGAAGGAAACATATGTACAAGTGTTCATCATGGAGTCTCTCAACATGACGTCCACCATGGCTACTCCCATGTGTGGAAAGAAACGCAAGTACAAGGGTTCATCACGGCGTCTCTCAACATGACGTCTCATCTCAGACTCAGAGATGAACAAAGGCTTGCACCTCATATTTCTCCGTCTTAGAGAAATATACACTACAAGGGCTTTCACCACATATTTCTCCGTCTCAAAGAAATATACACTACAATAGCTTTCACCTCATATTTCTCTGTCTCAGAGAAATATACACTACAAGGGCTTTCGCCTCATATTTATCTGTCTCAGAGAAATATACATTACAACAAATCTTTGTGAAGATGTGAATACTTCTGAAGCTTCAAGTACTTGCATCAACCTCCTAACCTCTTTGTCCAAGATTGCCTGCAATGGTTGCCTTAGAGGAACGGTTTCCAACGCACACCTCTGACATTACTAACTTGCAAGAGTTCAAGATTGTCCTTCTAGACCTCATCCTGGATCACCCTATTTTGAATAGGTTTGCGGAGCTACCAATGTCAAATCCAGATTGACTGTCTCGTGCAATTTTGTTCTTTGCAGCTGAAGAGGTCTTTCAAACACTGCAACCCACTTAGATGACACCTTCACTTCTTGTCAATAAGTCACAAAACTCCCTCTTGATCCCTGCCTCGAAGATTGCAAAGAAATCCTTTGGAAGTGAACTCCCCTCCATTGATTGATCTCAAAACCTTAATCCTTTTCCTAGACATGATCTCAACTCGTGTCTTGAATTCTCGGAATATAACTCTCTCTTGAATTCCTTATGCAATCTCTCATCATCCTTATGATCCTCGATCCATCCTAGAAGCATTTTAGAGAGATTAATAATAGTTCATAGAATTAAACTATCCTGAAGAGAAATATCAATGCTAGAAGCATACATGATTCAATATTCCCAATGTTATTGCATGAATTATTATTAACTTAGAACTACATAAAATTCATGATTATTATTCAAAATTACTTATCTCTTTACGTTGGTCAATTCTATAGATGTAGTCAGGCGCTTGTCTTGTAGTCTCTTCTCAACTGTTAAATGTTTTCTCTTTTTAGATCATATACCCAACCCCACGCAGGACCATAACCAATGCCACAACACTTTACTCAAGCTTAGATTTCAGAAAATACTAGGCAAACCACCGAAATACATGCACCCAACATACTCCCAATTTGCGGTTCAAAACTGGAAACACAGATTAATCATTTCAGACTCGAGATTATTCAACGCCAATTCTTCTGTGCCGAGTGTAAATTGCCACACTCTTGATTTGTCTCTAGCACTAAGGATATATTCATAATACTCTAGTCAATACTTCCGCCTAATAATACATATGCACATATACATCAAAACGACTCCAAATAGTCTAAATATGTTCATAGCTCACTCATTCACAGTCCACACTCAGCAACCGAATGCACAGAGAACATCTTCAATCCTTTTCTCGTATTCCTTTGCAGCATAAAGCATTCATCAATTAATTGACATGCAGACAATAGATAATAACAGCCGATAATAATTTGTGAACTCTCCCGATCAAGAAGATAAAACATAGGTGAAGGTGGTAGCTTCAATATTTTAATCGGCAGAAAAGACAAACCATCAACGGAATATATGCGATAATCAGTGCTGAATATATACATATTGACAACACCTTTATTTCCCATCGCATCGCTCAAAAATATAGCATATTCTAGAATATAAAAGGATCCACTCGCTCAAAATAATATTCAAGAACACGACATACCATGACATAGATATGGTTATTATCAATATACAAATGATATCGGGCCTTCATTTAAAGGTTGCTGCCAACAGTTTTATACATTTCGTGCCATCCATGAGGATCTACGTGGATTTCATATTCCAATAGATGAACTCTATAGCATGTAGAATTCAGCATATAACTCCAATCGTTTGGTTGAGATGGTAATCAATCTTGACTCAGACCAGCAGCTGCTTAGTCACTCTACAACAATTTCCAATAGATGAACTTTGCCCCCCTTCTCAAACGAACAATAGGAGTTGGAGCGATACAAAGAATGAAATATTTGTCTCGACTGCTTAAACAAATCTGATCGGATCTTTTCCTTAAACCCGCTCTGATACCATGTTAGTTTTAGGATCATAAATATAATAAGTAGAAAAATGCAACACATAGACAATGAACATAGCGGTTTACCTTGGGAAAACCCTCCTACTCGAGGGAGAAAAACCCAGCAAAAATATCTCATATATTAGAATAAAAGTGCAGAAATTTGCTTACAAGTCAAGCCTTACACAAGGCCGAATTTGATACAATGAAAAATGTCACTTCTCCTTGAAGTGAACCTCAAGTGCTGTAGATGATACCACTTCTTACAGAAATTGGATTTGCTGCTGCTAGGAATGAACTACTGCTAGAGGTGTGAATTGCAGATGAGAAGAATGATAAGTTGATGATTAAATGAATGATCTTCACCTTACTTATATACAAGGATAGGTGACCTCTTCACTAGGTTGGCCTCCTTAGAGAATACAAAATATAGAATATTATTTGTGCATCAAGGCCGACCTGCCTTGGAAATCATTTTAATAAAGGGAAAATATCTCCCGAAGCTACCAAACACCAACACTCCCTCTTAGCTAGGGAGGTATTTTTCCAAATATCGACGTCATGGAGTCTCTCAACATGACACCCACAATGGCTACACCCATTTGTGGAAAACCACATCTCAGTCTCAGAGATGTACAAAAGTTCATCACGAAGTCTCTCAACCTGATGTCGTCATGGAGTCTCTCAACATGACATCCACCATGGCTACTCCCATGTGTGGAAGGAAACATATGTACAAGTGTTCATCACATAGTCTCTCAACGTCATGGAGTTTCTCAACATGATGTCCACCATGGCTACTCCCATGTGTCGAAAGAAACACAAGTACAAGGGTTCATCACAGTGTCTCTCAACATGATGTCGTCATGGAGTCTCTCAACATGACATCTCATCTCAGACTCAAAGATGAACAAGGGCTCGCACCTCATATTTCTCGGTCTGAGAGAAAAATATACACTACAAGGGTTTTCACCTCATTTCTCTGTCTCGGAGAAATATACATTACAACAAATCTTTGTGAAGATGTGACTCCCTCTGAAGCTTCAAGTACTTGCATCAACCTTCTGACCTCTTCGTCCAAGTTTGCCTGCAATGCTTGCCTTAGAGGAACGGTTTCCAATGCACACCTCTGGCACTACTGACTTGCAAGATTCCAGGACTGTCCTTCTAGACCTCATCCTGGATCACACTATTCTGAATAGGTTTGCAGAGCTACCAATGTCAAGTCCAGATTGACTGTCTTGTGCAAGTCTATTCTTTGCAGCTGAAGAGGTCTTTCAAGGACTTTAGCACCTGTCCTTGCAACACTACAACCCACTTAGATGACACCTTCACTTCTTCTCAGTAAGTCATAGAACTCCCTCTTGATCCCTACCTCAAAGATTGTAAAGAAATCCTCTGGAAGTGAACTCCCCTCCATTGACTGATCTTAGAACCTTAATCCTTTTCCTAGACATGATCTCAACTCATGTCTTGAATTCTCGAAATATTAACTCCCTCTTAAATTCCTTATGCAATCTCTCATCATCCTTATGCTCCTCAATCCATCCTGGAAGCATTTTAGAGAGATTAATAATAGTTCATAAAATTAAACTACCTCGAAGAGAAATACCAATGCTAGAAGCATACATGATTCACTATTCCCAATGTTATTGCATGAATTATTATTAACTTAGAACTACATAAAATTCATGATCATTATTCAAAATTACTTGTCTCTTTATGTTGGTCAATTCTACAGATGCAGTCAGGCGCTTGTCTTGCAGTCTCTTCTCAGGTGTTAAATGTTTTCTCTTTTTAGATCATATATCCAACCCCACGCAAGAGCATAACCAACACCACAACACTTTACTCAAGCTTATATTTCAGAAAATACTAGGTAGACCACTGAAATTCATGCACCCAACATACTCCCAATTTGCGGTTCAAAACTGGAAACTCAGATTAATCATTTCAAACTCAAGATTATTCAATGCCAATTCTTATGTGCCGAGTGTAAATTGCCATGCTCCTCTTGATTTGTCTCCAACACTAAGGATATATTCATAATACTCCAGTCAATACTTCCGCCTAATAATACATATGCACAGATACATCAAGATGACTCCAAATAGTCCGAATATGTTCACAGTTCACTCATTCATAGTCCACACTCAACAACCAAATTCAAAGAGAACATCTTCAATCCTTTTCCTGTATGCCTTCGCTACATAAAGCATTCATCAATTAATTGGCACGCAGACGACAGATAATAACAGCCAATAATAATTTGTGAACTCTCCTGATCAAGAAGATAAAACAAAGGTGAAGGTTGCAGCTTCAATATTTTAATCAGCAGAAAAGACAAACCATCAACGGAATATATGCGATAATTAGTGTTGAATATATACATATTGACAACACCATTATTTCCCATCACATCACTCAGAAATATAGCATATTCTAGCATATAAAAGGATCTGCTCGCTCAAAATAATATTCAAGAACACGACATACCGTGACAGAGATATGGTTATTATCAATATACAAATGATATCGGGCCTTCATTTAAAGGTTGCTGCCACCAGTGTCATACATTTTGTGCCATCCATGAGGATCTACGTGGATTTCATATTCCAGTAGATGAACTCTATAACACATAGAATTCAGCATATAACTTCAATTGTTCGATTGAGATGGTAATCAATCTTGACTCAGACCAGCAGCTGCTTAGTCACTCTACAACAATCTCCAATGGATGAACTCTTTTCCCCTTCTCAAACAAACAACAAGAGTTAGAGTGATACAAAGAATGAAATATTTGTCTGAACTGCTTAAACAAATTTGATCGGATCTTTTCCTTAAACCCGCTTTGATACCATGTTAGTTTTAGGATCAAAAATGTAATAAGTAGAAAAATGCAACGCATAGACAATGAACACAGCGGTTTACCCTGAGAAAATCCTCCTACTCAAGGGAGAAAAACCCAGCAAAATTATATCTCTCATTTATTAGAATACAAGTATAGAAATCTGCTTACAAGTCAAGCCTTACAGAAGGCCGAATTTGATACAATGAAAAATGTCACTTCTCCTTGAAGCAAACCTCAAGTGTTGTAGATGAGACCACTTCTTACAGAAATTGGATCTGCTGCTGCTAGGAATGAATTGCTGCTAGAGGTGCAAATTGCAGAAGAGAAGAATGATAAGTTGATGATTAAATGGAAGATCTTCACCTTACTTATATACAAGGATAGGTGACCTCTTCACTAGGTTGGCCTCCTTAGAGAATACGAAATATAGAATATTATTTGTGCATCAAGGCCGACTTGCCTTGGAAATCATTTTAATAAAGGGAAAATATCTCCCGAAGCTACCAAACACTAACAAAAACTAACCCTAATTGTTATAGTAATGAAAAGGGGAGTTTTGAGAGCCTAAAATGATGTGTACCTTGCTGGAAAAGTGTTGTTTCAGGGCCTACTGAGGACTCATTTGTCTTTAGTGGCGAATGGTTCCCTGTTAGGGCTTCTGGAAAGTGCCTTCTAGGTTTTGTTCCTTTCAATTTGTACCTCCAGATTCCATATTTTCACTGCCTCAGCCCTATTGAGGACTCATTCACCTTTAGTGGCAAATGGGTCCTTTTAGGGTTTCGGAAAACTAACTTCAGGGTTTTGTTCCTTGATATCTACAATTCAAGATTCCCATTTATCAGCTCCCGAAAGTCTGAAATAAATTTTGTAGCCTCCTTTGTTTGATCTTGCACTATAAATGACAATCTTGCAACTTGACAACTTTTGCAATTTTGCTCTAGATCTTGCTCTTCAACCTAAACCTACAATCACACATGCAAGAGGAGAAAAATGTTGTTTGTTAGGGGATAGGGGTTTGCCTCGGTCAAACCCCTTTTAGGTAATTAAACCAATTGATGAAATAATGAAATTGAAGCATGAAACATGGAATATGTAATTGATGATACCTTGGATGTTGTCTTGGAATACAAATCTGCAAACTAACATGAAGTGGCCATGGAAAATGTAGATCTTGATCTCAAATAGATGTGAAGCAATGCTTGCAAGAAGGATCTTCAATGCTACATCAACAATCTTGGCTCAACAACATGCATGAATGCATAAAACCCTTGACATGATGAAATGATCTTGAATTGCTGCAATAAACACTTGAAATCTGCCTTGAAATTCCTTAGAAAATGCTCTTGTAGACTCTTGTAGACTCAAATTTGCTATAAGGATGCTTTCTCAAAGGTTCTAGGTGAAACAATGTGAATTAACCCCTTATTTATACTAAATTGAGAGATTAACCCCGAAATTCAAAGAATTCAAGCCGACCTCAGATCTGGGTATTAAAATTATAAGGATCCCGCCACAATTAAATTCAAAAATAGGGGTCCTATTAAGGGAGGACCAATTAAATTCAAAAATAGGGGTCCTGTTAATTACTGTTTGTTCTTTGTTTTTTATTATTAATTGCTGCCTTTGAGTGCTGCCTTTTCATCTATTGCTGCCCAAGAATAATGATATTAATCACTGCTTTTTTTTGTTTGGAATAATCGCTGCTTTAGAACCACTGCTGTTTTTCATAACTTTTGTCTTTTTCCTTATTTTGTCTTGTTCTGTTTTGATAAGGACCTGATTTTGCTTAATGTTATCATCGTCATACATTAAGTCATTGTGATGTTCATTTCCCTTTGACATCAATGACAATTAATGTAACATTTTTGACATCAAACTTAGACAACGAATTCCTTCCACAATGGCTTTGATATCAATGATAATCAAACCAACAATCTTGCTCATACTCTTGACATCAATGACTCCGTTTTTTCACTTTTGACATCAATGACAATATTTCCAACAAGATTGACCCATACAACTTAATATAATGCTGATTAATCATGATAGTTTGGTAGTTTCAGTGTTCATTTCTATTTTAGGGTTTTGGGTTTATAGATATGGCTATAGATAGCCATGCACATCCGTACATGCATATAATGTTGAGTCAGTTATGCTTTATTTAATCCCACCAAACATCCCTTTTCCTGCCAGATACTTATTTGGTCTGTAGCTATTGGGTCTAGAGACCATATCTATGTGGGTAGAGATTATCCTCCCAGATTTGGAGAATTAATGAGAGCAGTTGGAATGTATGCTTCTTAATTTTGTGACTAGCCTTTTCTGTGCAATCTCATCTCTAGTTATCGGGTACAACACTATAAAGGCATTGGATTGCATTTGTGCAGCTACTGCTGTAGTTAGTCTCTGATAGTGGTAGTCCTTTCCCCTTCTTTCATACATGCAAGATATAATGGTTATGGTATGGATTGTTATAGTTTAAATTGTAGAGTCAGTCAGCCTCCCTTCAATTTTGCAGAACATTCCCCATACACTATCAGGTAATTATTTGGTCTGTAGCTGTGTTAGGTGTGACCTAAAACTTTTGCATTCATCATAATCAAGCTGACTGCCCTCCCAAATCTGGAGTACTAATTGAAGCTATAACCATTCCACCATACCTCATTTATAAAGAGACATCATTCTCAACGTGTTTTTTGAGGCAGTTCAATTCTCTTAAGTGCCCATTAATTGGAAGCTTGCTACAATAAAATTCCTAACCTCCTATTTGATCCCTAGATTTGCCAATGAATCTGCTACATGATTGATATACCTGGGCTTGTGGCTAAATCTTACTCTTGGTATTACCATTTACAATTGGCCACATAGGAATTCCTTCTTTAGGTGTATTGGGCAAGCCACAAATCATAGGCAGGATAGATACATTAGGTAGAAGCATGCTTCTAATGATGTCCTTAAGAGTTCTTGATAGCCTTAGTGACTTCCTTGACCACCCTGTTCATGGGATTCCTAGAAATCTTCCTACAGGTACTACTGGTCGTTATATTGTCAATGAATTCTAGATCATAGTCCTCTCTATTCATGATCACTATAGTGTTAGCTCCTGCTTTCAGAATGATAATATTTTTTTTATCCCTAATTTTTCAAGTAAATTAGTCAAATTGCTTCCTAGGGGTTGCCTTCTGAGTTCTTGTGTGCAAATTTTAGTTATCTCTTTGGTTGCTTCTTCTGGAACACCATTTAAGCTATTTCAGTGCTCCATAATATCCTCATAAGCAACATTGCTTGGAGCCACTGTGAAACTTAAACCTTTATTTAATATATTTTGGGTTGGATTAAACCAATCAACTGGAAAGATTTAGAAATTTAAATCTATTCCTTACCTAGTTTTTATCTATTCTCCAATATGGTTATAATTCGTAGATTGATTATGTATGGTTTATTTGTAGCTTCTTTGTAGATCTCATTAGCAGTTCTTCTATCATAAATCTTTCTTTTTATGGATATCTGGTTGCTGCTTATATAATGTATAGTTTAAACTTTAGCTACTGTATATCAAAGAGACTGAACCTAGACCATAAATGTGTTTTAAGAGGTCTCCACTCAAATGTTTATGCTTTCCCTGTGATGACTGTTACAGCGTCCACTGCATAAGAACTGAATGATCAATAAAAGAAATGGTAATTCTTATATCTATAGCCACCTTTATAAACTCCTTTGATCCTAAAAAATATCACTTATCTCGTCAAAGAAAACATTTAATTTAAGTAAAGATTATTCGATATATTTTATTATAATTGTCTATCAATATTACAATTATTTCTCCTCTTCAAATGGTAATTTTATTTTCTTTACCTTGTTATTGACATCGTAAGGTACTGCACAATCTACAGGATAATTTAAGCAATCCACTTACAAAAACAACTGATGAGAGGCAAGGAGGGAAAATCAAGTCTGCTTTATTGCAAGAACTTGATTTGAGATATTTCACACCTCGCGAGGTACAATTTTATGTGTATAACAGAAAAAGAGAAATTTTGTTATCATGTGCATACTATAGATTGCCACTTGAAGTTTTGGGTTCTAATCATTTCAGGTCTCTAATCTGCACTCCTTTCCAGGAGAGTTCGAATTTCCAGATCATGTTAGTCTAAGGCAAAGGTGTGTTAAACAGAATTTATTTCCTTGATATGGATATCATGGTAGTGGCAAACTTTCTAAAGCCTTGTAAATTGGATACAATAACTAAAATATCTGATAAAGCATAGTTGTGTTGGAATGCATTCAGTAATCAAGTCATCATTGTTGTAGCCTCAAATACGAGGAAGAAACTTCTCTTGGGCCTGCATTTGATATGCATGACATTTGAGCTTATAAGTAAAAGTTTGAAAATCTTTTAACAATTTTAACAATTTTCTGATTTTTTGTAAGGTTTTGCAACTTTGAATAACAGTAGAACTCTAAAATTCTGATAACATGAAATTTTAAGCCAAACTGAAATAATGGCTGAAATCCACAACTGTTGATAACAAATTATATATTTTTTATATTACAGCAACCACATATTATTCAAAATATTTAAATTTTAAATATTGTTAAAACTAAGAGTTGCTGAAGGCACTTTCAAAATTATAGTTGAAAGTCTAGACTTGAGTTTGGCCGTATGGACACTCAAGAGATAAATGGACAACCAATAAAGAAGGCCTAGTTAATGCGATCCCTCTTTTTAAATGTACATTAGCTTAATTGAGAGGCAGTATGACAGCTATTTTCATAGTTTTCAAACTCATTAAAAGCAGCGACTCTTTTTCAAAATGTATGGAGACCAAAGAAAAACTGTCCTCTTTGCCTGGTCATGCCACTCTCATGCTTTGTCTTGTGTGGCAGGTGCTAGGGGTTTGTGCGGCCTAACAAGATTGATGAAACACATGCTTATACTAAGAGGGGAGGGGCGGAGGTGTGAATCTGTATATTACAATCTTTTACTTTTTCAACTTAACAATCACAAAACTCAATCACACAAGATCCACACACATAAGAGACACAAGTTTTTACGTGGAAACCCTTTTGGGAGAAAACCACGGTCGAAGGATTGCTTGGATCTACAGTCCAAATCCAGCCTCTGCAAAATAAAATCTTCTTACAAATCTTCATAGGCACCAACTGTAGAAACCCTAGTTTCCCCTGTTTCGGATTCTGACTGTTTTTTGAGTGTTTTGTGTATTTTTGGTTTTTTTGATGTTTTTGCATAAATGATAAAGAATGCGATTTTGCAATAATTGAATAATAAATTCAATATAAAATGCTACAGTATCAATATTGATAGAAATACAAGATCTACTGAAGGCGAATCATTTATTGATCATATGGACTCAGTACAATAAAGATCTGGTAACATGCAACAAGGAAATAACATTATTTAATGAAAGAACCTGGTAATAGCAGCAAGCTGTAAATGAACCAGATCTGGTACGGCTGCAATGAACTTGATCTTCTCCTCCTGTCTGACAAGCTCAAATGATCCCAGGTACCCTAGCGCCCAAATTGGTGAAGACTGGAAACCAGAAGGATAGGCGTTTTTACCAAGATAAAGAACATGCCTTTTTAGTGAGAGTACGGCCAGGTACAGCAGAAGTATGGCCTGGTAACAACAATTAATAAAATGTACGGCTCTTGTTTGCTTGGTTTGGAACTTGTGAAATAGGCGCCACCTCTGTAAACCCCTTTCCGGATGATTTATCTGATCAAAACCTTGAAGATGAATCAACTGTGATTGCTCTGTAATTTCTTCTGAATGAAGAAATCCCTCTGCCTGGCAATAAATCGGAAGATATTTCACAACCTCTGAATTGCTTTCACTAGAGATGGCTCGTTCCCCAATGCTCTGAGACTGAAACCCTTGGCTTCCATGCTCTGGTCAAGACTTGATCAATTTTCAATTCACAATAACATAATGGTTCGAATTCCAATGAAAATGCCTTATACTCATGAAAAGTGCGAATTCCTTAAAGATAGGGATCATTAAAATAATTCGAACTTTTGATTTTAATATTTCAATAGTCTCCGATGAAATTTTAATTATAAAATATAATCACAAATGGCCCCTTCCCATGTTGGGCGACCCCTTCAGCCAAATCACTTAGTTATAATATTTGAAATATTATAACTTTATATTATAAGCTCCAATAATTAATATTTAATTAAATCAATTAAATATTAATATCTCTCTCAATATTCACCCGATGCACGAGCCGTCTGAAGCTGACGAATAAGGAAGTGATTCTGCACGTAATCAATCCATACTGCTAAAAATAGCAGGGGTCCCTCGCTGAGTGCCAAATACTACTAAAAATAGCAACTCAGGCTAGAACTGTCCGAATGAGCCCGAACGAAAGCCAACTGATCAAGCACTGACAACTGAAGCTGAGCCAAGCTCCATCAAGACCCTCTATCCATCCTATCAGCCTACGAGGGTCGCATAATAGGCTAATCCTGTGCTCTGAGAGATGTCAACTAGAAGGGGACATGACACCAACCCACTGGAGAAACCAATCTCCACAATTGGATACCAACCCAGCAAGAGACACCAACCTCTAGATCTTCTTAGTTTGGAGGCACCAACCTCCAAACAAATAAAATGATAAATATTTGAAACTTCTTCTTGAATCATCTCTAATTCACCTTCACAAATCTGCTCAAAATGTCTGCTAGATATCAGCCTCTAGATCTGCTATAATTCTTTCTCAAAATCTGCCTTAAATCTGCCATAATTTCCTTTTAGATCTGCTATAACTCTCTCAAAATCTGCCTCAAATCTGCAATAAAAATTAACTTGAAAGGTCTGCTCAAATCTGCTATACTCTCCTTTTAGATCTGCTAGGAATATTTCTTTTATATTCTTCACATAAATCTGCTCTTATTCTTCCTCAAAATCTGCTTTTAAAATCAGAAAGATATTCTATTTATTTCTTTCCTTAAAAACTCCTTCACAATCTTTTATTATATCTTCTCCAAAGAGGGCGACCACATAGAAAAGACATATCCCTTGCCAAGAGAGGCAACCTTTATTTATAAGTGCCGCCTTTTCATAACAAAATGTGGCCACAACAATTGAGGGGTCGGCCCCATTTAAAGAAATTTATTTATTTAATTTTAATTTCCCCAAATGGAGCGGCACTATAAGGGGGTCGGCTCATTATTGTTTAGATTTAATTTTATTAATTTTTATTTATATTTCCTTTATCTTGGGCGCTACTACAAGGGTCAGCTGGCATTAGTTTGATTCAATTTTATCTGCACATTGCTGCCATGGTAAGATAAAATCTGTCCTTGGAGTGGATCTGTCCTTTGGCATTCAATTTGTTTAAGCAACACAACTCTCCTTTGACATCAATGACAAAAATGCTAACAATCTCCCCCTTTGTCATTGATGGTAACCTTGCATAGAAATAATTTGTGAATGTAGAAAGAACGTAATACTCTTACTCTACTTCTCCCGCTTTGACATCAATGGAAAAAGGGTTGCTGATCCAACTTTGACCGTTCTTCTCCACGGGGCTAGAAGATAATCCAATGATTAGCTCACCCTGAAATTATGCTTGTCCTTAGGAACTTGTGTTTGGATGAGATTGATATTACTCCCAAATTCTGCCTTAAGTACTCAAAAGTCTCCTTAGGAAGGGGCTTTGTGAAGATATCTGGAATATGTTCTTGTGCAGCAATATATCCCAACTCCACCTACTGATCAACCACTTGCTCTCTTAAGAAATGATATTTGATTGGAATGTACTTTGTCTTGGAGTACATAACCAGACTCTTCGAGATATTAATTGCACTTGTATTATCAAAGAATATGGAAATGGAATGATCATATTCTACCTTAATGTCCTTCAATGTTTGCTTCATTCATAGAACCTGTGTGCAACAAGCTGTTGCTGCTATGTATTCCACCTCTGTTGTGGATAATGAGGTTGAAGCCTATTTCTTACTCATCCAAGATATGAGATTGATACCAAGGAAAAATACTCCACTTGTACTCTTTTTGTCATCAACGTTGCCAACCCAATCCGCATCCGTATATGCTGATACAGGGAAATCTTCATATCTTGAATACAACAAATCAAAATCCATAGTGTCCTTTAGATATTTGAATATTCTTTTAACTGCTTGCACATGAGTGTTTTTTGGTGCAGCCTGTAATCATGCCACCAAACCAACTGCTTGCATAATATCATGCCTTGTAGCTGTCACATATAATAAACTCCCAATCATGGACCAATATAGAGTTTGATTAGCCTTAGGGGATTCATCATCCTTACTCAATTTGCAACCTATAACCATGGGTGTACTCATAGGATTGCAATCCTCCATCCTGGATTTCTTCGACATCCTTAATATACTTGGTTTGTGAAATAAATATCATGTTATCTGATTGAGAAATTTGCAACCCCTTGAAAAAGGATAACTCACCAGGCATGGACATTTTGAACTCCTTTTACATGTTCATGGAAAACTCTTGACACATCTTATCAGTGCTACCTTCAAAAATAATGTCATCCACATAAACTAATACCCTTTTTGAAGCCTTGCTGTTGTAGATACTTGTCCAATCTTTAGTACCAAGCCCTGGGGACTTGTTTCAGCCCATAAAGTGCCTTCCTTAGCCTGCATACACAGTCCTCATTCTTTGATAGGAGAAACCCTTTTGGCTTTTCAATAACACTTTTTCCTCCCGGTTCCCATTGAGAAAAGTTGACGTGGCATCCATTTGACAGACTTTGAAATTCTTGAAGCAAGCAAATGCTAAAAACATCCATATAGCCTCCATACAAGCAATAAAGGAAAAAGTTTCTTCGAAGTCAATTCCTTCGACTTGAGCATATCCCTTGCATACTAATCTAGCCTTGTTCCTCACAACTTGGCCATCCTCATTTAACTTGTTCCTAAATACCCACTTAGTGCCAATCACATTCTTATCCTCATTTATCAAGTGCATACTATAGATTGCCACTTGAAGTTTTGGGTTCTAATCATTTCAGGTCTCTAATCTGCACTCCTTTCCAGGAGAGTTTGAATTTCCAGATCATGTTAGTCTTGGGACAAGTTCCCAAGTTTCATTCTTCTCAGTTTGATCCAACTCTTCCATAGACTTTATCCAATGCTTGTCTCCACTTGCTTCTGTAAAGTTCTTCAGTTCTATTTTGGAGAGCAAGGACAGGTTCATATGTTCTAATGTACTAGAAAATCTCCTTGGAGTCTGAATTTTTGTATCTTTATCACCAAGAATTAAATCTTCTTGATGATTCCTTTGAACAAATCTAGATGGTGCCTTCGATGGTGTCCTTGTGTATCTTTGCTCAACTTCCTCATTTTCAATTTCTTCCTCTACTTCCTCTTCCTTGCATGCTGATCTCACCTTGTTCCTCACAACTCGGCCATCCTTATTTAACTTGTTCCTGGATACCCACTTAGTGCCAATCACATTCTTATCCTTAGGTCTTGGGACAAGTTCCCATGTTCCATTTTTCTCGATTTGATCCAACTCCTCTTCCATAGCTTGTTATCCAATGCTCGTCTTTACTTGTTTTTGTAAAGTTCTTCAGTTCTATTTTGGAGAGCAAGGACAGGTTCGCATGTTCAAATATACTGGAAAATCTCCTTCTAGTCTGAAAAAGACAAAAGGAAAACCTCACCTCCAACCTGATTGAATGATATCCTAGAAAATCTCCTTCTAGTTTAGACAGCGAGAACCAATTAGAGGAATATAAAACTTTAATTAGAGATCATCAAATAATGCAAATCATGTACATTGTGTCTGTATAATAACTGACAGGCAAGTAGGCTATGCACGAAAATCAGGTGTTTTTGTAAAGATACCAATATAATCTACGATAAACAGTGACGAGGCAGTTCAAGTACACACGAGAGGTCCTGTAATAAGCTACAAACTGTCCTACTGAAATAAGAGTCCTGGGGATGTCAGCAAACCATGTATAGAAATTCTGCATTAGTTAATCTTGATCTGTCTCTGGAATATTCTAGGTTGCTTTGAATTGGGTGTGATTAATTTAGTCATGTATTACATTTGGGTAAATTTGAAAGTGCTTTACTTGTATCCTTCATGCTTGCTGGGTTCTATTTTGCAGGTATGCATTGCTTGGCAATAGTCTAAGTGTTGCTGTAGTGGCACCTTTATTGAAGTACCTATTCACGGATTAGGCCTTCAATTTTGAGAAGGCATGTTTTGGCGGACATCGATACAAACTGTCTCAGTGAGTATGGTAGAGCTTGAAACACAATTAGAATGGGGCTTATGTTGCCATCCACATTATTTTGTCCTATCTACTCTGACAGATTTAAATGTGGGAAAGCAAAATGCACTCTATGGAAATTAAACAAATTTGTCAGGGGAATGTATTTCTTTGTAGAGGATATTATGGATTGGGATGTTTCATTTCCTTGTGTTAACCTATTTTAATTATATGTGGAACAGTCTATTACAGTGAGTTTCTGACAAGTTTCTTATTGTTTTCTCACGTACAACATTTTACAACATTTTGTTTTCTTCCAAAAAAGTAAACTTATATTAGTATAGAACTTTGAGGTATACAAGACAGGAATAACTATAGCTGAAATGGCTATCCAAGACAACAAGAGAAGCTTTTCAACAGCAGGAAATTACAAAGGAATTAACGTGTTAAGTTGGATCGAGTTTTATCTATACACAGCAGCAAAAGTTTAATTTTCCATATTATATGGAGCTTTTAAGATATATATATTTTTTTTTCATGTATAATACTTTATAGGACATAGTGATCATTGATCTAATTGGGAGGGTAAGTGTTACTTACCCTCGAGAAATTGCTGAGTTGCCATGGAGATGAAGCAGAGATATGAGGTTTGAAGAGTGTCTTTGTCCCTGTTCCTCGTGATCCTTAATTATGTCTGCTATTTACCTTTTTGAAGCTTCAGGCACAAGCAAATCATTGATTGCCAACAAGGATTTTTCATTTTAGTCAACTGCTTTGTGTAACTTGTCCATTCATTCATTCATTGTATCATTTTTCCTCATCTCTTAGTGTATGGTGCATGAGCCTTGAGAGAACAACCTCCAGATAAGATAGGATTATGAATCCCTTATCATCACCTTCAGTATGAATGTACGACAGAGATATACTGAAAGAAGTAGCAACTTTTAATGAATTAAAGATGAAAAGTAATATGATGCTCATAGACTCTGAAATACCTTTAACATACTATCTAATGAAATGGTTTTAACATTCTGAGGCACTTCTCAAGGTCTTGTTCAGATATTTATTATGAGAAAATGCACAATAAACACTCCTTTAGGAGAAACAGTATCTCAGTAGCACCTGTTTGGATTGCACCTATTAATGTGGATGGTAAAATATTGAATTGAACTTTTTTTCATCCTTTGTGTTGCTAATGAGTTGAGGACAAGCGATAGGATTGAAATCGAGAGGAATTAAAAGCTAGCCAGTGGAAGAGGCCAGTCAGTGAAAACATTGCTTTGGCCTCTTGGTGTTAATTTATAGTTATAAGTAAAATGGTCTAATTAAATTTAATATAATTGTCTTGCTTGATTCTTTACATATGTTGTCTTTTTATAAATCTAAAAGGATTTTAGAGGGACATAATTGTAAAGTTGTAATTATATGAAATGTGAATCAATTTTTTTAACATAAAGAATTGAAAAAATAAAACAATTTGAATCTTGAAATATTAATAAAAAATCACACAATTAGTAATTTATCACATAAATTTAAATGAGTTAATGACAACTAATAAGAATTGTTTAAGATTATTTAATAAAAATTGATAATAATTGTTTAATGAATTTTCATATTTTAGTGTGGAATACTTAATGTTAAACAACTAGTCTAAGTTAAATATAGTTATGTCTTGTAATATACTAAATCTATTTGCTTGCAAGGTTGGGAGGTGGAGCTCTCACCACCAAGCATAAATTAGGGCCTTCAAAACCACACAACTTTTACCAACTTTGTTTTTTGCAAATAGCATTTCCTTACTATTTGTGAAACTTGGGAGCAATTTGGAATGAGACTTAGACACCTATTTATTTCTTTGTGCATGTTGAGGGTTTGGGTGGGGCCCATAGAGTAAATATGTTAGTCTAATAGAAACAATTAGAGGTTTTCAAATGATCCTTTCCGGAGAATTAGATGGTCTACCCGAACAATCTTTTTATTTGGTGGGTAACATTGATGAAGCTACCGCAAAGGCTATGAACTTAAAAGAAATTTAAAGAAACAAAATGAACCTAAATCTTCGTGTACTCACTCCCAATTGAGTTGTTTGGGATTCAGAAGTTCAAGAAATAATACTAACTACTAATAATGGTCAAATGGGTGTATTACCCAACCATATTACAATTGTAACAGCGTTGGATATAGGAGTCATGAAAATACGACTCAATGCCCAGTGGTCAACTATGGCTTTGATGGGCAGTTTTGCCAAGATAGACAATAATGAAATAACATTATTGGTAAATAATGCAAAAAGAGGTATTGATATTGATCTTCAAGAGGCTCAGGAAATTTTTAGATTAGCTAAAGCTGATCGTGCGCGAGCTGAAGGCAAGAGACAAGCAATTGAGGCTGATGTAGCCCTCAAAAGAGCTAGAACACGACTAGAGGCTGTTGATGCTATTTTGTCGAGATAAATAGATATTCATCCAATGAAATTGGAAGTAAATGGATAACGATCGGAAGTCTTCAACTTGCTGAGCCAATAACTAGTCACATTTCTACCTATGCCCATACCGTCTGCTATTGCAATTTTTTTCATTTTCTTTTTCGCCTAAAATGAAATGTATCGCATTTACTTCTAATATAGAATAAATTAGAATTGCGGAAAGGTCCGCAGGTCAATCAAAATAAGAAATCGGGTTGCGTCATACATACATAGCATGATACAATATCACTTGAAAGAGAAGCCTTTTTGACAATAAAGGCTACAAAATGTGTATTTTGTACAAAAATTTTGAAATACAAAAGTGATTCTTTACGTTCGACACCCAGGTCGAGTAGACCTCGTTCTTGTAAGAGCTATTAACCAATAAATCATAGGGAGGGACTTATTTATGTCACCAAAAACAGAGACTAAAGCAAGTGTCGGATTCAAAGCTGGTGTTAAAGATTACAGATTAACTTATTATACTCCGGAATATGTGACCAAATATACTGATATCTTGGCAGCATTTCGAGTCACTCCTCAACTTGGAGTACCCCCCGAAGAAGCAGGAGCAGCAGTAGCTGCCGAATCTTCGACTGGTACATGGACCACTGTTTGGACCGATGGACTTACTAGTCTTGATCGTTACAAGGGCCGATGCTATGATATTGAACCCGACCATTAGAGTTAAAGCTTGTCAAACATTGATTGAAAACAATTTTTTTTTAATATTGACCTTTTCATTTTCTTGCCATGGGGGATGCTTGGAAGTCTTAGGGACAATTGAGACTCCCGGGAGGCCTCTGGACATCTCAAGGATGTCTCTAAGTCCCCAAATTGTCCCCACACCAAGGGGATGTCTTGAAAATGTCCCCTGCTTAAAGGGGACATCCCCAAAACGTTCTCAAGTCTAGAGTAGAGGTTGTGTGATGGCATGGGGATGTCTCCCTCAAGTCCTTGTATATTGAAAACAAGGGTTTTTGGGTGGAACATTGGTTTCTACTCTAGAATTGAAAAGAAGTTTTCTTATTAAATTACCAAGCATCTTTCCTTGATAGAGAAATTCCAAGTGTACTCCAAAATTCTTGCAGCCACCCATGTGTATTATTCTTCCTATTGTGCTCCCTCTAAGGTCTCCTACTTGAAGTTGGAGAAGCTTCTCTAGGATTTTTTGTGGCCTTCCTTTGGTGACCACAATGGATTTCATCATGTTACTTGGGAATTTTTTTCCTCCCTTGTGAGTCTAGAGTGTTAGGGTGGTTATCCACTCAACTACAAGGGTTGGCTCTTAGCATCAAATGGATTTTTCATGCCCTCACTAGAAATGAAGCTTGGAAGAATTTTCTTTGGTGTTGTATTTCCTCTAGCTACCCATTTCATCAACCTACCTAGAAGGGGATTGGTCTTCAAACCCTTATTACCATGAAGGATTCTATTGAAGGAACTTTAGTGGCCAAAAGAATTTAGCATGCATGGGACGTTATTAAGCCATGGATTTCTTAGAATGGGTCCAATTTTAGAGAGGACCTTTCTCTCAATCAACATAATCTCTAGTGGTCTCCTATTTTCCAAGATCAAGACCACCTTCTTAATTGTTTGTCATGGGTGAAGGCTTTATAGATTCATAAATAAATTATCCAATGCTCGTAGTTTCCAAAAGATTTATGAGTCTTATTTCCTAGGATGAGCTTAAGGATATATTTCATCTTTCTTGTGAAGAACATGATACCTTTATAACTTTCATGAAGGTTATTCTTGTTGATATGGTTCACAAAATGAGAATTAAGTCTTGCAAACCATGCTGGAAAATTTGAAAGTGGGGTCCAAACACCTCCCGTTGCAACAAGAAGTTGTGGCTTGGCTATTATTGGCTTTCTCTGTATTCACCCATAGTCCCCAATTTAAACCTAAGATGACATTTGTAATCATCAATCTTAGTTTAGCAATGTAGATTTCTCAATTTATGGTCTACTATTTTGGATCGTGAATTAGCCCACTTTTCTTAGTGTATTATTTTTCAAGGCTTTCCATTGGGGTCATGGTTAATTCATATGGGCATTCAAGACCTTCATTTCTATTTTTATAGATAGTTGGAGTCTTTTAAACACATTTACTAGTTTTGTCCTCAAGTTTAACATCTCTGAAATTTGATTCATGGTTTCTTTTTGCCCTTCTAGTTGGAGATTTTTTCTTGCATATGGTTCTTTTTGGGGATTAGTCTCACATTCCCCATAAATTCAATTAGACTTGCCATGCTTTCTAGGTGGATATTCTCTTCAAATTTTGGAAAGATAGAAGTTTTACTATTTTTTCTCATTGTATAGTTGACTAGAGTTTTTTATTTTTTCTAAAGCTACTATCTATTCTAATGCATTTTTGTATATCTTTTTGCAATCCAACAAGGTTGACTTGGAGGTGGCTCACCTTTAGGAATTACTTGACCATTGGGGAATGCCCCTTTTATTATGGATAAAATTCCTCTATAGCCTTCTTCTTCCCAAGGTTGCTCACCTTCTCATGAGCATCAATGAGGTAGGAGTCTCTCAACTCATGATAATCAAGTTGCTCATCTCCAAGTTTCTCCCCTAACTAATCAAAGGGATTAGACTCACAGAGTGCATCAAAACCCGTTCAACAATGCTCGACCTTGCCCCTCCCTTAAAGATCTACTCTTGGGTGGCTTTTGGGGGTGAATCTAAGTGGCCTTCTAACATTGCTCTCAGGTGGTAATCTACTAATAATTCCAAATGATTTGATCCTATAAAATTTTCTCAACTAACATTGGTTATTTCCCTAGCTCGCAAAGAAGACAAAGGAAACTATGATGATGGATGGGGTCCCTCTGATTTCACTCCAAACCTTGTTGATGTATGGAGTAGGCCAAGTGACCAGGACCCACTATCTCCACCTGTTACAACTAGTCTTGCTACTTAGTGGCCTTTTTTATGTAATGGTGTTTTGATATGAGCTCTACCCTGTGTGAACTCTTAGGGTGTGTTTTCATGTCCACCCACCCTTTTTTATGAATATGTGTACTTTTATTATCTTTTGAATAGAAAAGCTAACACTTGTTCATCAAAAAAGTAGAACTTAGGACATACTAAAGGAATACAAATTAAAACAAATAGAATTACAAAATAGAAATTTACAAAACCAATAAAAAATGTAGTCTTATAATTTGATTTAGTTTGTTATTTTATTCTTGTTATATCTCTCTAAAATTACAACATGGGTATTCGTTGCTTTAAAATTATCCTCCTTATTCTTAAACTACACGGCCATGTCTTAGAAAATCTACCAGTTGTTTTCTTGCATGCTTGATTATAATTGTTCAAATTCATTAAAAAATTCATTGTTGGTATAATTTCAAGTTGTCTAAAGATGTTTTCAATTTTTTTAATTTTTTTTAATATGATAAGTTATTAGATGAACATTATTCCATATATTTATAATATAAGATTATATATAATAATAAATTTATTTCTATATATTTAAAGAATTAATAAATGTTTATCTATAATTAATAATTTACATAGATTATAAATTATTAATTACAAATAACTAAAGAAATACAACATTATTACATAACTACAATTTAATAGTATAAATCATATAAACTTAACATATTATTATGAAGAGGAAAAAATACTTTAAAAAAAGTGCACAATCTCCATTAAAAGTGGAAAAAATGCCACAATTCCAAAAAGGATGTGAATAGCCTTCTTGATTTTTTTCACAGAAAACAAAACCAGAGGTAGGTCATTGAGTTGCACCAACAGATTCCATCAAACTGAAGATGTAGAATAGATTTACCAACATTGGATAGCCAAATGGAAGAGTAGAATATGCAAGCACCAATGAAAAAAAGATTTTTCATTATTGTTTTCCTTTTGGAGCCAAACTAATCTGTTGCTTCTTTGTTGTTGTTCAATTTATAACTCTCTTAAAACTTTTCATATTTTAATATTAACAGATATTTTTAGCGTCATGTCCATCATCAGTTCTTCTTCAAGCTTTTATTAGAGTAACACCAATAAGAAGATAATCACAGTAAGACATATCCATTCTACCAAGTCATATTTGATCCTGAAAAGAACTATTTAAGACAACAGCCACCACAACAACCTCCCCTAACAACACAGCAGTTAGGAGCTCCAACACCTGCCATTATTACAAATAAAAGAAAATTAATAATCTGAACTAGAAACTCTTCATGAATACCGATTTATAACATATCACCAAACTACAGATTATGTTATTGCAGAATGAATCGAAAACCTTGTGCTGCTGCAACTATGGAAGACAAGAAGAGGAAGCCATAGATCAACATTATCACAATTCGATTGAATGTAAAGAGTGCCATGCTTACAGATAAGAAGACTACTGGGAGGATAAGAGATTATATGGACAGAAATTAGGCATTTGGTGAGCAGTCACTATCTGATTCACCAATCATTCCTATATGAACCGTAGTTTTTGACTCACCAATCACTGTCTGCTTACGGTGTTTGCGTGCAGTTTACGTAAGGATCTGGTGCGTTAGTCGTACAGTGGATGTAGAAACTCTAATAAAATAATGACCTAACTGTGTAGTGGTTCAAGGTTTTCTCTTTTAACCATTAATCTAAGGGGGAAAAAAGAAATTTAATAAATTTTTAAAATAAATTATTATTCATATTAAATATATGAAGAGTAAGAGTTGGAAATGATAATGTTTAGAATTTTAAATGATAGATATAAGTATTTAATTTTACATTTAAGGTAGAATACAAATGTTTTAAATTGATTTATATAATTAAAAAAACAGAGTTTGATCGAGAATGTATCAAAGTGAAAAAGAATTGTGTTTTTCTACTAGGATCATTTCGACAACTAACAAATCAATCTTCTCAGTATGGATCTAAATCTTGAGCCCACGAATATGATCTTTGCTAATTACTAGATGTGTGCTTTCAACTCTCTTTGAAGTTCTCAATTTGATTTTTGTATACAAATTTAATTTGTGTGCTTAGGGGTTTTAACATGACAATGATACACCTTGCTTTATGTCAAACTCTAGTAAGGATGCTAAGTCAATAACTTTGAATGACATCAAGAAAAAACCAAGTGTCGAGTGTGCCCTAGAATGTTGATGTATTGTTGATATCACTAGACATATTTTTTTGGATCTATTGTGTGTGCTAGAAGGTGTAAATTATATATGTTCATCAAATGTTCTAAATAAATTAGAGTTTGTTCTTAGATACAACAATATATCATGCAATTTAATTAGTGTACACTCCAACTTGGCTCATAAAAATCACTTGGATGGAATATAATTAGGCTTATTTTTTAATTTCTTTTTTTAATAAATTGATCATTTACATGAATGTGGAAGTGGCCTATATTACTCTAATAATCATGGATGTGGCCTAATATGGGGAAAAGATTTAATGAGGATTAAATTCAAACATTGGGAGTGAATGCAAATGGAAACAATGCTACAATCAAGTAATTTTTGAACTTCCACTTGAAATGTGTCATAATTGTTATTGCATTAGGATAAATGCATCAAAGTGAGTCCAAATTGAAGGGGAAAAGTACAAGGTATGCAATTTTTATCATTAGATTCCCCCTATTGCCCCCACCTCCCCATATACACTATAAATTACATTAGAACTACTATGTGAATGCATGTTAAAGTAAAATAGATACAACCAATAAAAAATTAAATGTCCATACACCCATAAAATGTTTACAAATATTAAAGTAGACATTGTTTTGATATATTTTCCCTTACAATGAACACTCCACCTAAAAACTTGCAAGAATAATTAAATAGATCAAAATAAGTAGCATCCATAAAGCTTTCAAAATAAGTATAAACACAACCTCTAACTATATGTAGAAAAATTAAATCATACTACTACTGGTAGTTAGATATTGCTTATGTAACTAACACAGTACTACTTAAAAACAAGAAGATAAATTCAACATGGGCAAGTGCATAGAAATGGGGGAACTAAAAGACATAAAAGTGGCCACTTTTTCTTGAAATCAATGAAAAATAAACTTTGACAAGTGATTTAAAATACCTATACTCAAAATTTCAAGATATGATAAGAATAAGATCAGAAATGTTCAAAATCAAGTTTCTAAACCATATTTTTTGAATGGTGGAGATTAAGAAGACGATATAGGGGAAGCACACAAAGTGTTTTATTTTTGTTAAAAACATATAACATAGCATCAAGTATGCTCGGTCTAAATTTTTTACTTTCTTGAAGTATTTCATAAATCACTTTAGTGGAAAGTTAGCTAACATCATATAATATTTTATAGACATTTTTTCTAATTTTTTAATATATTATTTTGTATTAATTCTTAAAGTGGACACATCCTAAAAATAGAAAATTAAGCATGTCCACCATATAACTTTGAGAAAAAGAATAAATATTTAAAAATTAAATTAATGTCTAATGAAATATAGAATATGAATACACGTTTTTCAAATTTGGATGAGTAGATCAAAAAAATGTGTATAAAAAATAATACATGTGTTTTTAGTGAAAATAAAGAAAATACAAAAACTAATTAGAGATCAAGACACCTAAATATGTTTAGATTTTTAAAAAAGACATGGTTAGAAAGCTAACATAGAGATTTATGCCATAGTGGTCCTTTTTGAGAATTGTATCCTACAATACATAAACCCAATGGAGAGAATGTTTGACATTTTTTTATTTATTTTTTGTATGAGTTTTTGTAAAATATATTTTTGGTACCTAAATTATATGTCCAACCCTTAGGATTGTTAAAATCAAACTTGTTCCAAACTTAAAGGGGTCATTTCATTGGTCAAAACTAGAATGTGAGTGTGTTACAACATGCTCACATTGTGAAAATACATGTAAACCTTAATGTGTGCATATTATAATGCACAAACATTATATATTATAAAGATGAATGTATTTTTAAGAATTATGAAAAAAATTATATTTTTGGTCCCCAGATTTTTGCACTTACCTACAAATAGATATTATAGTTAATAGCTAGAAACTACTTTCAATAACTAATATGACATTGCATTCAACAACTAGATACTAAATAACCATGCTATAGTCCATATGAATTTATTAAAGAGATTTTCTTAGCAACCTTGTGTACCCCCTCCAATTAGTTAGATGCACTAAATAAAATTCATTTAGAGGGCAGTAGATAAAATTAGATAAACAATGTAAATATTAATGATCATGTCAACTACTAATATCAAATAATCAAACACAAACAATGCCAACTAGGCATCTCTTATCAATCAACCCTGCCTCAACAGCTCCAGATTGAATAAATATTATCTATTAAATATAATCCCTTGTATTTCATCTTCATTAAAAACCTTTAGAAAGCAACAGCAGCAGGGACCAAGGGGCTTGCAACTTTTGCAACTTTTTAAGTTTAAAGTGTAATAACTTTTGTCATTGGAGTTTCTTGTTATAATGTTGGTTTCAATTCTCAGTTGGGTGATTGTTAGTGTTTTTTCATAGTTGAGTTTCATGGCGGGGGCTATTTAGTTTCAAGAATGCACTCAACATGGATGCATGGGCATGGTGCTGCCTCCCTCATTTCTCTCGCCCCTTACATGCAAATTCTGCAAATTCTGTCTTATGTTTTTTTTATCTTCTTTAAATTTTATTTTTAGCATGTACTGTTTTTATATTTAAATTAATTGATTAATAATTGAAACAAGGGAGGCAGCATCCATGCCCATGCATCCATGCTGAATGCATTCCCGAGACAGATTGATTTTTCATAACTGAATTTATATGCTTCATCTGATGATGTATTATATTTATAACTCTTCTTAACTTTATTCAATATAAAAAACTTTCTCCAACACAATGTCTTCGATCTGCAACTGCAACCCCTGCCAATGTCCTTTCTTACAAATCAAAAATATAAAAAATCTGAAAAGTGAAAACTTTATAATATTAAAAATTGTCGAGATGTATCTGACACGTTGACTAGACCATGGCGGCAATGCAAACACTTTCTCACCAAACAGTCGATTATATTACTGTGGTGAAGCAATCAAAATGATTATGTTGTGCCGCTGTAAGGAAGATAAACGACAAGAGGAGATAAAAAAATCATCATCTCAATAGGTGGATTACAGATAAGAACAGTACTATGATTTTTTGAGATTTTTGTGAACAGTTATTAGTAGCTGGTGAGCAATGAAGGAAACTTGGGAAGAAAGAACGTGCTTATTTTGTAATAAGGGAGTGGTGGAAACGGAGTGGCACTTCGTCATGGAATGCACAGCGTACGAAAATATCCGTAATCAGTACTCAAGTATTTCAGATGTGGGCAATATGCAGCAGTTATTTGAGGAGGATAAGATAAATCAGACGGCTAGCCTCCTAGTCAAAATTAATAGCAGGAGATCTGATCTGGAGAAGAGTCTGGAGACAAACTAAGTTGTTGAGTGTCTCGGTCCCATAGGCTGTTTAGTCTCGTGGACGTCATTAAAATCTTTCATTCATTCATTCATCACTGTCGGATTGCCCCACGGCTTCCGTAGGAACAGAGAAATTTATAGCCGGATCTTAACTTTTGTCCTGGGAATAATGTGATAAGGTGCTTTTTTCTTTTGTTATCTGTCATTTTGTGGATGATATTCTCACAACGCGTTGATTGCAGACTTTCAGTGGCGTGGAATGGATATTCCATGGTTTAAATTAGATATTTAAGAATCCTTGTCATAAAATATAGTCAAGATTTTTGGGAAGATTGTATTATATGGGGAAAAAAATTGGATAGGTTTAAAAGGTGTGTTCTGTTATTTTGTGGATGATATTTTCGTAACATGTTGATTGCAGACATATAGACTAGCAGTTGCACCTTTTAAGTGGCGTGGAATGGATATGTCAATGGTTTAAATCAGATGGTTATATCTTTGAATTTAAGAATCCTTGTCACAAAATATAATCTAAGATTTTGGGAAGATTGTATTATATGACAAGAAATTCTGGATAGATTTAAAAAAATATAAAAAATATTATTTAATTTATAATATTTTTTTAAAATATGATGTGTTATAGTATTTAAATGATAATGTTACATTTGTTCCTAAATAAGAAGTATAATAATATTTAAAGAGTAATTTTGTATGATGAATAGTGTTTATATTATTATTTATAAAATAGTGTTATAAATATTTTTAAAAATGGGTGGAAATAGTCACACTTCTAAAGTTCAAATAAGGCTACAATTTGGAGTAGAGGACATTATAACCAGAGAAACAAGTCATTAAGTGGCGAGAGCATGAGTAGAGGGAGGAGGAGCATCTTGGTCGTTTGATTTATCTCATACATAAATGACATCTAAAGTGTTCACGAGAGGATCTCATCCATCATTTCCATATTTAAAATTGTCATCTTAATTGCCTTCATAAACAAGACTAGCAAGCAAAATACATAGAGCTAGTTAAGGAAATTCGTCAAAACTTGACCAATCTATATTCCCATCACCAAGAGGTGGTGGTGAAGCAAAGTGACAGCTAAGAGGTCTTGACCAACCTTGTTGAGCACAATCTCTTCTTACAAGAGGTATAGAGGCCTAAGAATGAACATCCCAATTGTCACAAGCTAACTAACTACATCCTCGATGATGCTCGTCAACCTCTAGAGGAGGTGGGATTCAAAGGAACCCTAGAATTAACATAATAGGCATTACTCTAATGATCTAGAAAAAATTGTTAGTGAGCAACCTTAAGTGTAAATTGATTCTCTTGCACTTGCATCTGCATAAACACATTTGAAAACATGTTAAATTTATTTTCTTGCACTTGAATATGTAGAAAAAATAGCATAATTTATATCTTTCTAGATGTTAAAAAGAATCTCCATCTTGAAAGCATGTAAAATTTGATTATATTTTGAGTGGATTATAGACCAATCCCCTGATAACACCATATGCCAATAAAAAGGCTTATGCCTAAAAATGTGAAGAAACCATGAATCCAAGTCCAAGCATCTTGAGCTTTGGAGAAAAACTAGAAAATATGTTTGACAACAAAAAGGACATCAAGGATCTAAAATATTCAAGTGGGTTAACCTAAAAAAAATGGGGGGGCTTAGAAAATAATACAATAAACAAAGTGAGCAAACTTTGGCTCAAATGTAGCTAACCAAATGGTATGAAATCTACACTTCCAAATCGATAATTGGGGGCTATAAAATTCATCTTTGATTCAAATTAGGGACCATACAAAAATGAAGTGAAACCCAAGAATAACCTTTGTGAGGCTTATATTTTCAAAATTTTGTATCAGGATACCACTTCCAATCCTTCCACCAAGGTTTGCAAGATTAAATGCCAGTTTTTTGAACCATATGAGTAGAGATAGCTTCAATTATAGGTTTTATAGTATCAAAGATTTTTTTCAATCAGATTCATTCTAGGATTTTAAAAAAAAAAGTAATCTTGGAAGAAATATCTTGAGGAGGGTTTTAACCCACTTTCTAAAGAATCTCAAAGCATAGACCCAAGGGGTCTTAGCAAGAGGATGATTTTGACACTAGAAAGTAGGGGACTACAAAATAGTTCATTAATGGATAGAAATACCATTAAAAAATCTAGCAAGATTATAAAAATGCAAGGCTTTCTAGCTTCACAAGATCTTCAAATTCTTTTCATCATAAAGTTCCCTAGAACTTGAACAAGCTCTTTCATTATAAGGAGGGTGTGAAAGCCAACCCTCTTCCAAGTTAGTCTTCCAATATGATGAGTATGAAATAAATACAATGCCACACAAGAATTTAAAGCCTTATTGCCAACTAAGACACAAATGATCCATTTGTTGCACAAAGTTAAACCTTGATGTTGGGTGGAAATTAAGCCCAAACCACCTCAACCATGAAAGAGAAAATAATAATCCCAATCCATATAATGAAAACCTTAATGATTCTTTGAAGGGAACTAAATAAAATGTTCAAGAAGCTTTTCTAGATTTAATACGAGGCTTTAGAAGGAACCCAACAAGAAGAATAATAAGCATAGGTGACTAGAAGAATATTAGAAAAAAATTAAAACTTCCCTACTGAAGATAGATGTTAAGTAACCCAATAAGGCAACTTATTCTTAATTCTATCAAACATATCACAAAATAGTTAGAGAATCTTGACAAGAAAAATATAATCTCAAAAATCTAAATAAAAATTCATGCCAATCCATTTCCACCTAAAAGATTTGAGCAAGGGAGGCTTAGGTAGGAAGTATTTCCTATATCATTGAATTTTTCGCCATTAAATATCTAGTATACCTAAGGATTTTTAGAAAATTTCCAAGCAATGGAGAGTTTGGTTAACATTATTTTTCTCTTCCAAAAGATTGAGGAAAAATTCATTAATAAGTTGAGCTGAGGAATTAGGTAAAGAAATACCTTTGATCAACCTCTAAGAATCTAAATGAGCCAAGAGGTATCCAAAACCTTCAATACCAAGCACATACAATGCTAGAGCTAAAATAAATCCCTAGTCAATAGACCTAAAAAGGTCAAAAGAACTAGATTATTGGTCATTGATAGTGAGACAAGCTTAAGCATCCAAAAAAGCATATGAACTAACTAAATAAATCAAGGACAAAATCTCAAATCTTAGAGAATTTCAAGGATAAATGCCACTCAATGTGGTCATAGGCTTTATAACAAATTAATTTTGATGAAAATATCCTATTGATGGGATCGTCAGGCTCATTCCATACCTTCCCACACTATAATGATAAATCTTAAAAATAAATTGATATTTGATCAAACCAATATGCTTAGGTCACACAATCTAAGGAAGAAGATCACTTAACTTAAGTGCAAGGGCTTTGACAATGATTTTGTAGGATACATTGTGTAGAGTGATCATCACCAATTATATATATCTTCTTGATCACCAAACTTAGGTATGAATTTTATATTTTATTTTTTAATATTTTTTCCTAAGAAATTGTAATCAAAAGCTTCAAAATAGACTTTATGAAGATCCTCCCTAACATAATTCCAAAGGGTCTTATAGAATTCCAAGGAAAACCATTAGATTTTGGGGATTTATCATTAGCCATAGTAAACACTACTTCACAAAGATAATAAATGGAGAACAATTATCCATAAAAGGAACATTGAGAAGAAGAAAATAGGCAAAGAACAACCTTGAGGAATTTTTACAATGCATGATCACATTCACAATAATTATATTGAGATTTTAGAACCTACTCATAGTACCTGACAAAGGCTTGAAGGATATATGTAAGTTCCTTGAGTAGCTTTCAACTATCTTCAATGATCTATTTGATACCTTGAGCAATATGATGAGGACACAGAGCTTGAAAAAACTCTTTAGAGGCTTGAAAATATTCTTTAGAGGCTTGAAAAACTCTTTAGAGGCTCAATCTCCCACCTTTAGCTAATGCAACCTAGCTTTAATATATGTGCCTTTAGTAGTATGATTATCAATAATCCACTTTTTGAGATGGATCTCAACCACTCATATCTGCAAAGAAGAGCAAATGCATCCACTTCAAGCACCACAACATTAGATGAAAGAGGTTTAAGGTGGTGGCCTCATAGGCTTGAAAATGAAATATAGCTAGCTATCACCCATAGAGATGAAGGAATTGAACTACACTTGATGTGGCCATTCTAGTAGGAAATCCATCGAATTGACTAAGAAGGCCTAACCTCTAGGTTATACACCTAAAAGATGTGGGATAACAATGGTTGGTGGGTCAAAAATAAGGTATTAAAATAAAACTACAAGTTGCTAGCCTTGGGAAGAGAAATTTGTCATAAAATGTTACACATTAAGGAAAATGATCAAAAAGAGTATTCTGACAGAGGCTCAACTAGAAGAGGAAAAAAGATAGAAAAATAGGAAAGGACTTGGAAGAAATAACATGGCATGATCAAGGAATTTGAACACACTATTAGTTCTACCACAAAAATTATTCCATGTAAACCAAGTCTATGATTGTGGTGGTGACTCATATTAGGACAAAAAGGCCCAATTTATTGTGCATGAAGTGTTACTTGCTTCCCTTTTTCCAGTTATCCAACACATAGGCAAACAATGATCTTTAGCATTGTGATGTAAAAAAAAAGTACCCTTTGCTTGAAATGGGATTAATTCATGATAAATTGACTTAGTGAGGCCTTGATTTAGGTGTTGTGAGGCATTTTATGCATCCACACTATGTCTTGGACCCTTGCAAATCAAATAGCATGCTTTTAATGATGTCTTGTGAAGGTGTTGTAAAGTGTTGTAAGATACTTTCACACTTTTCTAGACCTAATGAACTTATTTCTCTCTAATTCAACATTATAAAATGTGTCTAATAACATTATCACATCAATTTAGAAGGCTTGTAACTTAAACTTAATGTTAAACTAGTGTTGTAATGCGTCCCACATATTCACATTGGTTTGTGTGCCTTCCTACACTATGTGGACCTCAGTTTAGTGTTGTAAAGTGTATTTAATCACACTTTCACATTGATTTTTGTGTCCCAAGCCCTATTTTACATTTACATCATCGCTAATAGGCTCCTAATAACCCATATTGTGTATCTTGAGGTTCAAATTAATCAAATACCTGACAAGGTTGCAATTTAAACCTTATTTCCTTATCTCCTAGCTTCTTAGTTGTAGGAATGGCCCCTATGGGACCCATTAGCCATGCATGGTGAATCACCCATTCGCCATGTCTGGCGAATGAGTCCTATCTCCCCATTTTGACCTTTGAGCAGGAAAAAGTGAAATTTAAAGTTTAATTTCACTACATGTTGACCTGTGATGAAGTACAATCAAGATACTAAGGCACAATTATCTATAAATAAGTTTTTTTATCCTCATTTTATAGATAAAAACTCATTTTTACATCTCTCATCATTAATTCATCATCTATCTTCTCATCCAAGTCAAGCAAGTTAGGGTTTCTTCATTAGAAGTCATCAAGTTAACTTTCTAAAGCATTCAAGGGTTGAATCTTCAAGTATTTCTTCAAAATTTCAAGATAAATCATCATGGAAAGGTAATCAATTCCATTTTGCATCTTTCATTACTTCCTTTCATCATTTTGGTTTAATTACCTAAACAAGGTTTGACCAAGTCAAACCCCCATGCCCTAACATTCAACATATCTCTCTTTTGTCTTGTTTGTATGCAAATTTAGAACTATTGGAATCTTGAAAATAACTTAAGATCAATTTTCAAGGTTTCTCAAGTCTTCTTCTCAATCAACAAGTCAAAATATCAACAAAAATTCATTTTCAATCCCGAATCTGGCAGTTTCTGAAGCGGACACCTGTAGAAGATAGAAGTGAGGATCTAGACCTATAGAATCAAGTCTTGACTTTGCATATTCTTGTGGGAGGACTGATTTTCCATGCATGGAAAATTAGTCCCACCTATAGGCCTGAAAATTGATTTTTTCAAAATTCAACTCTTAGTAGTCAGAAACCTATTTTTGGAAGTTTTCACCAAAAGCAGGACTGATTCGCCATCTATGGAAAATCAATTTCAGTGGACATAAATAGTGACTTATGGAACATTCCAAAACCTTCCAGTAATAGCAATCTTCCTCCAGGTGCACTCTAATCAGTCTCATCAACGTTTGTTTTCATTTGCTTTAGTTTCTAGTTCATATTTGCAATGAGCACTGTGTTTTCTCGTATCTTGCATTAGGTTAGTTTACATTCATTTATTTGAATCTATAAGCATTCAAAAAAATATAAACACACTTCACATCAATATTCCATCCATCCTTACATTAATCTTGAGTGAAACATTGTGCATTTTGGCCCATCTTTCTCCTTTTAGGTGAAAAACCCTAAAAGAGCAAGGAAGGATTTGGGTACCAAAATCTTTCATTTCATTTTAGTGAACCTTCTATTTGAATCCCCTCTTTTTTTTATTTTGGAGTCCATTCATTACTCTAGATTTGCTTTCATTGCATGTTACATTAGTTAGCTTGCATTCTAGGATATCATTTTTACATGTGTAAAAGTGCATAATAGGTTGCCTTTTTGCATCTTTCATCATTAAACAGTTCAAAAAAATTTCATTTTTCATTTAGGTCTACATCATAGCACTCATAAAGCATCAACATCAATCAAAACTTTCTAAAAATTTTGAAAAAAGTCCACACTAGGACTCATTCGCCACCTTGGGCGAATCAGTCCCTTTTGACCCCTAAAATAGCATTGTACAGAACTCAAAACTCTATTTTTTAGCTTTTGTTTGATGCCTTAACCTACCTATATCAGTTAGTTTCATTTATGTATCATGCATTTTGTCCTATCTAGCTTAATTTAGCTCATTTCATGCATGGATTAAATTTCAAGCTTGCATTCTCATATTGTTACATGTCATAATCAGTCAATTGTAATCTAAAAATTGCATTTCATTTCAGCCCTTTGCATTGTATTTTGAGTTAGCATATATTGTTATCTCAAAATGTTAGTCTCCATCTTCCCCAAATTTGCAAAGAAAAATTTAGTTCATAAGCATGTTAATCATTCTTTCAATACATTCCCTAGTTATGATAGTCTCTTAGCACAAGAGAAGGAACATATTAATGTTGTCTTGAACCTACATTCCTTCATATCTCTCCCATTTTTTAGGATGATGTGTTAGAAGGGAATACAAACACAAATAAAAATGATCATAATTTTCCTTCCCATGATATCTCTCCTTTTAGTGATGAAGGTATCTTAGCGAAAGAAGGTACAATTGTTAAGCATCATGAAGGTCTTGTTTGTCCTTCTCATTCCCCTTGGGAAGATAGTATATCAACACAAGATGAATGCATTACCACCACCTTACCTACTCTCCATTCATCTCCTAACACCTTCCCTATTTGTGACAATACTTTCATGAATGATCATGAGCAACACATTTGTGAGGAGGCTATGTTGACATTAGATGAACAAATCTTTAAGACCTATTACAATCCTCTTTATTTTTCTTCTGCTATTTTGGAAGACATTATTGGAAAAAGGGAGTTTATCAAAGATAATCATGAGAATATTTTTTCTCCCTTTCCTAATCCTTCCCCCATCCAAAAACACATACTTAATCAAGCAGATCCAATCATTGAAAAAACAAGAATGTGATGTTTTTTCTTCTCTTGATGCCTCTACCACTTGTGATGAAGCGACTTTGCACATTTCAAGCTTAGATGGACATATTACAATCTCTCCTATTAGGGTGGATGATATGGCACAAGATAATGAGACATTACAAACACTGGATGATTGCATAAAGTCTTCCCCTAATCAAACACATTCAACCATTAATAACTCCCTTGGTTGTGATGAAGTTATTTTGGATGAACCAAACCTTAATTTTCATGAACAAGTGGTTTGTTGTTCTCCTATGAACTCTCCTTCTAGGGAGGATATTATTATCCCAAACAAAGATAGCATGCCCTTCACAGAAAATGAAGACTCTCACTTGTTACATTATGTTAACAATATTCAACCTCACTACACCCTTTACCCACCTTCCAATAAACCTCGCTACACACTGTACCCACCTTCACATCCGCTTCATCCTTCAATAAATCTCATTACACCCTCCACCCACCTCAAACTAATGTATTGCAGCAACTGAGTTATAATACCATTGCTCATACATATAATACTCGAAATAATCCACAACCACCGCAATCAATCCCACCCTCTTAACCTTTACCCAATCTGCCTAGCACTCCTTGTTACATCCCACAAAAAAAGGATTACGATCTTGTTGAACAATTAAAGAATACTCCTACAAAGATTTCACTTTGGGATTTACTTTAGAACTCACCAAATTACAACAACATTCTTCAAACAGCCTTAAAACAAATCACAATTCCTCCTAGTACAACTCTGAATGATGTGGCAGCTCTCATCCACAAAAAGAATCTTGACATTACCTTCCATCAAGATGAGCTCCCTCCTTTGGAGTTGCGTAAACAACATGATGCCTTTATGATAATTGCTTGATTCAATCACAAAGGTATCAAACACACTCTCATAGATAATGGTTATGCCCTTAATGTGTGTAGTGTGAGTCTCCTTGATCGATTACATGTTGACAAGTCACAAATAGTACTTGATTTTATCTCTATTCAAGGATTTGATAATACAACCAAGCAACCGCTCAGTGTAATCACTTTTCCTATTATGGTTGGGAAGGCTACTTTGCAAACTCCTATTGATGTCATTCCTTATGATCTTTCTTACAATCTTCTTTTAGGCAAACCATGGATTCATGAGATGAATGCAATGCCTTCCACCCTTCATCGTATAATGAAATATGTCTATAACAATAACATTTATCAAGTTGAAGCAAATCTCGAGCCTGAAAGTTTCTTACACCTTGAAAAAGGAGCTACAAGTCCTTTGAAAACATTTATTCCCACATCCAACATAGATCCTCTTGAAATTGACCACAACAATGAGGGATCGCCATCTAAATTATTTGGTGACGATTGGGGATCCTTAGACTTCACACCATAATTTATGGGTGAATACATAGTCACACAAAAGAAAGGTGAGACACAAGGACAACCAACCATCATGTCAATGCAACATGCAGACAACCTTTTGAAAGCATCTGCCTCCATCACTTTAGACAATGCCACAAACTCCACAACAACTCTTAACAAACACAACACCGAAAAACCACCTAATTCCAAAGCACTAAAATAGCTTTATGGAGAAGGGTATGACCTCATGGAACAACTTGGATATAGTGGAAAAGGTTGTGGTGCTTAAGAACAAGGTATATGTAACCCTATAGAGCCAAACACACAACAATCAACTCATGGTCTTGGTTATTCTCCTTTGACCAAGATCACCAAACCTTCACTCAACATCAATACTATCATACAAGACTCTTCCAAGACTCTTCCCTATTCACATAAATAGCATTATATGTACCTTGCCATGTCATAGTTGTAGGATCATAGCATACTCACTATTGCATGTTTTGCATCCATTGCAAGGAGCAACATACCGTCATCCACTTTAGGGTCACCATTGTCCTGCACTAAGTGGGGAGCAAAGAGTTAGATAGCCTTATCCCTTGTATGTCACTTGTCATTGTCTCTCTCGACTACTCATTAAATTTTCATGAACATATAAGAGAAAGCTTCAGATGTGAATGGCATGTCTTAAGATTGACTCGCATGTGACATACAACCTTTCTTTGATTTTCATTTTCCTTGACATGATGTAGCCTAACTTCCAAACATATGACTTGGCATAGGGCTTTCCAAGTTGGCTCTCATGTCTTGTTTTCTTTTTATTTTTCTTTTATTCTCTACTTTAAAGTAATAGCTCACAGACAATGTGTAGCAATTCCTTTGAAGTGGGGGGCATACATTACCATTATTTCATTTGCATTCTTGGTTCCTAGTGTAGCCTTGTCATTTATGTGATGCGTTTGTCACTTTGTGGATGACATTGGGTGTGATTTCCTTCATAATTGTGATCTATCTAAGAATATTGCATTCCTCTTGGTGGCCTAATGCAACACACTGCATCCCCTAAGTTGCAAATATACTATTCTTTGATTGGTCCTCTCTCAAAGAAATTAGACACAATGTTCCCTAAGTGACTAACCTTGCATGAATTGAACAAGACTCCTTCAAACATTTTACATTTTTACATTTTACATTTTTGCATCTAAAGGTATCCATAAAATGTAAAGCATGTTATTTGATTTGCAATGGTCTAAGACATAGTGTGGATGCAAAAATTCCTCAAAACACCTAAAGGTATTTGATTAAATCTAAAGGTATGCAAAAATGTAAAAATGTAAAATGTAAAGCATGTTATTTGATTTGCAAGGGTCCAAGACCTAGTGTGGATGCATAAAATGCCTCAAAACACCTAAATCAAGGCCTCATTAAGTCAATTTATCATGAATTAATCCCATGTCAAGGAAAAGGTACTTTTTTCTATAACACATTTAGCCCCCACTTTCGTGAGAGGATGAACTTGCTTCAAACTCACACTAAAGTAGAAATTCAAAGAGATCCTCATGTATAGATGCAGATGAAAAAGAATGAAAAAGATCAAAGGAGGTGGCCAGGCCCCCAGGATCCAAGATCCTAATTCAAGCACCCAAGCCAAGAATGAGAAGATGAAAATGAAAAGGTGGATCAAGCTTCAACTGTTTGTCTAGCTAGTTGTGGATCAAATCTAGACTATCTTGTTTGAAAAAGAGAATGTGTACTCACTTTGGGGCGACATAACCCATGACAGTCCACTGGGTGAGAAGGCCCAAATGTACTCACTCTGGGGCCACATAACTACTTGTTTGCAAGGTGATAAAGCCCAAAAGGTAAGATACATACGCTAGTTGGTATGCACTCACAAACACAAAAGTGGCTATGGGGAAAAGTCATGCTACTAGGTTACAGATACTTTTCATGCAAAAATGTAAAAATGTAAAATTTTTGAAGGAGTCTTGTTCAATTACATTTTAAGTGTTTTTATCCTCATTTTACAGCTAACAACTCATTTTTACATCTCTTGAATCATTAATTCATCATCTATCTTCTCATCCAAGTCAAGCAAGTTAGGGTTTCTTCATTAGAAGTCATCAAGTTAACTTTCTAAAATATTCAAGGGTTGAATCTTCATGTATTGCTGCAGAATTTCAAGATAAATCACCATGGAAAGGTAATCAATTCCAATTTTCATGTTTCATTACATCCTTTCATCATTTTGGTTTAATTACCTAAACGAGGTTTGACCAAGGCAAACCCCCATGCCCTAACATTCAACATATATCTCTTTTGTCTTGTTTGTATGCAGATTTAGGACTCTTGGAAGCTTGGAAATCATTAAAGATCAAGTTTCAAGGTTGCTTAAGTCTTCTTCTCATTCAACAAGTCAAAATATCAACAAAAAGTCATTTTCAGGCTTGAATCCAACAGTTTCTGAAGCAAACACCTATAGAAGAAAGAAGTGCATATCTAGACCTACAAAATCAAGTCCTGACTTTGCATATTCCTACATGAGGACTGATTTTCCATGCATGGAAAATTAGTCCCACCTATAGGCCTGAAATTTGATTTTCTCATAATTCAACTCTTAGCAGTCAAAAACATGTTTCTAGAAGTTTTCACTAGAAGCAGGATTGATTCACCATCTGTAGTGAATCAGACTCAGTGGCCATAAATAGTGACTTCTGGAATATTCTAGAACCTTCCAGTAACAGTAATCTTCCTCCAGGTGCACTCTGATCAGTCTCATCAACTTTTGTTTTCATTTGCTTAAGTTTTTAGTTCATATTTGCAATCAACACTATGTTTTCTAGCATCTTGCATTAGGTTAGTTTACATTCATTTATTTGCATCTATAAGAATTCAAACACATCTACATGCACTTCACATCAATATTCCATCCATCCTTACATTAATCTTGAGTGAAACATTATGCATTTTGGCCCATCTTTCTCCTTTTAGGTGAAAAACCCTAAAAGAGCAAGGAAGGATTTGGGTACCAAAATATTTTGTTTCAAACATATGTCATCTCAACCATATTAAAGTGTCTATACAAAACCCAATTTGTGGTAGTCATTGAATCAACAATCCACCATCATAAAAGAGAACTCAACAACATCATTGGAAGCATAAATATTGATGATACCAAACAAATTATGTTAATATTAAAGAGGGCCCAAATCACCTAATTGATGGGGTCACATCTTTAATATATTAAATGAGGGATTCATTTAGGAGAGATAAAGGTGATGATCCCTCCATGACATATGCCATGATTTCTATAAAAATTGAACCAACTAGCCAAATAACATGACAAGTTACAAAAAATAAGTCTAGACTACTAATTTTAACCTCTTATGAGAAAATTAGCTACAAATTTACGATGAGAATTCATCATTGAATATTCTTGAGGAGATCTACAAGACCTTGAATGTTCTAGGAGAAAAATTTTATTGGCAAGATTCAAGAGTCATGTCTTCACTATCCAACTCTTCAAGAGATGAACAATGATTCTACAAAAACTCTTGATGAGATAAAATATCCAAATAATTATTGATAATTTGCATCCTCCTTTTTTGCAATAAATTATCCTTCCTCCAAATACCTGAGAGGAATGCAAGAATGATCAAGGTTCACATGAGGGGAACGACAATGAACATTATTCTCCAATTGTGAAAATAAAATAGATGTACTAGCCATGGCATTCTAAAAAAATGGAAAACTAGAGCTCACCATTAGAGGGAGCTACCTTTTTTCATTTTCTTGAGGGTTTGAAGACACCCCATTCTTTGGCTTATCAACTTGGTTACCAATGTTAGATTATGTTTTGGCTTTATTTTTATCAATATTGGAATTTTAACTTGTATGGTTCCAAGTTATAGTCCAACCTGATAATTTTTTGAAGAGGGAGCCTCAACAAGATGAGAAGAGGGCTTACTATGAGGAAAAATCATGAAGAAATCCCTAATCTTATGATTAAAGGATTGATACCAAAAGAAATTATTTGGAATTTTGATGTAAATAATATGATAAGTGGTGCAAATGACCAATTTTTATATTCACAAACCATTTTAGATCCTTAGAGAGGTTAACCTCTACACACACACTTTTCAAATGAGATGAATAGATTCTATCAAAATTAAAACAAATAACCTTACCAAGAAAGGAAGCAATAGTGGTCAAGAAATTCCAACAAAGAAATAACAATCATGGGAATTCTAGCCAAATAGGCACATGAAGGATTTTTCATCAGAGATTAAAAATTCTCAAGTATGAGGTTGGAAAATAAAGTAGCATGCATGTACATAATATAAAGTGGGATGCATGTACATAATATGAGCCATATTTAAGCATAGCCTCTACAAAGCTAGATTAAATAAAATAAAGAGAAAAAAAACCTTAGTAAGGTTTTGGATTGCATCAAGTTGGATCCTAGGTGGGGCCCAATACTTTTTGACCCACTCTCTAAGGATACTTTCTAGGGGAGCTCTCCCTTAAAAGTAACATATTAAATTAAATTATTTTATCTATTTACAAGAATTATCAAACTCAAGAATAGATAAAATAATTTTTGTAGGAGAATTCTCACCTCATGAAAAACCTTGAGCACAAACTTTTGAGGTCGCATGTTTAGTGGAGCAATTATCTAGCACCACCAAACCATCAACACCAATAAAAATTGCTAGGTTGATACAATTTGAGGCCATCTAAAGGGTAACCTATAAATAACTTTTAATAAATAGAGAATTATATTATGAATTTTGTTGCACCAAAGGCAAGGTGTAACATCAATTTGGTGAAATATCTCAAAAAGAAAGACATAAACCCTACTAGAGCCAAAACTTTCCCCAAGTTCCTTTTGTAATACAATATCTTTCTAGAGGGAAATTTTGAATGGATGATCATCACAAGAAAATTACTTGATAAAGATGGTTAGCTATCAATTTAGGTATTATGTATTTTGATAGGGACTTTTAGAGAGTGTTTTGGTCAATAGAATATTTTTAACAATATAAGTAGGTGTCTAGAGCAACCAAATTCTTATCACATAAATAATGAATTTTATTTGGATTTTTTTGTGGTGTTTTGAATATAGAGAATCTTATATTAAAAGGTGTCCAAATGAATAAATATCAAACTAATTTTTAGAATGATACCACTATTCTTCTTGTATCAATTTTCCCTTCTTTTCATAATTTTCTATAGGAGATAGATGAAATGGAAATATATAGAGGTAGAGTAGAAACATCTAAAAAAATCAAAGACCACAAAATATAGATAAGATATGAATAAAGTACTTTACCTTTTTATTTTTATAAAAAAAATCAAGAAAGAACTATAAATTCTACTAAATTTAAAATTTTAATGAATTAAAACAAAATCATAGATTAGTGAAACCATAAAGATTGCTTCTAGAATTTAGAAATAATATCTAAAGATGTATAATATTTTCATAAACAACTAATAAAGATATATAAATATTTTCATAAACAACTAATAACAACTATGTAGAGTAACTTCTTCCATTCTATGAAATTGAAAAATTAATAATGGAAAAAGAAATTTATTTTTATAAATTTGTAAATCTCATGTTGGAAACACAACTTAATTTATTGAGGTTGAATATGTTTACTTCTTATTATGAGATTTTTTCTTCTTCCTTGCACCATATGTCTTATAAAAACTAAAATTAAATTCATTTACACAATCTTTGAAAAAAATAACATTTTTTATAAATTAAATTATAACCTTAAAAAAAGGGAATTTCTTATCCAAAATCAAAAAATATAGAGGTGGGTGTGCACCAATCTGTGACACAAAAATGGTTCTTAAGATGCCACTTTTTTTTTCTGAAATCATCAAAGTTTGATGTTAACGAGAAAATGAAGATAGTTACACTCAAAATTTGAAGATGCAACAAGAACAAGAGTTGAAGTGCTCCAAGTGATGAGTCCAATTTATGGCTCAATTTTGATAGAGTTTATTATCCATTTGTTGTTGTTGTCATAGACTTTGATACTTGGATGTTGACCTTTTTATGATATTTTCTCAAAACCATAGACATTGGGCATAAGCTTATTTTTGTAACCTTTAAATGACATTGACATGCTATATGAACTATCTATGTTAATTTTACATGTGGATTAATGATTGTTACTTTAAGATAGTTATAGATATGCAGTTGTTGTGTGTACTAATATTGTTATGCAGATATAATTAGAGCCTACAAAATTGAGGAAGATTATGCCAGCTGGTCATTTTCTATAAAGGTTAGAAAGGTGATCATTCAAAGGTCAATGGAGGGAGATTCCTAGTTTAAAACAAAGAATTGTAACCGCCTTGTAAATGGTCTTAATTGTTTGTTGAGTGAATATAGGAGTTACTATTGTGCTAGATCTACGTTAAGAAAATATGCTTGACTAGATTCCACGCATGCATAACCTCCTCTCCGCTTTTTATGCTTTCCCTAAAGTGGTGTCCTCCTGATTTGTTGGAGTTGACTGCTTTGCTAGGTAATTAGTAGTTTTTCTTCCTATAAATAAGACTCGAATGCTCCTTCTTAGAAGGTTGATTAATCTAATGTTGTACCCGCATTCTTAGTTTTTTAGTAATACAACTATGTTGCTCTATTGTACTCATGATTTCTAATGAATAAAATGAATTTATAAGTTCATGCATCTGATTTTACAATTGTCTTAAGGGATACTCATCGAAGGGGGCCCACTTGGCAAGCATTCCATCCTTTAGTTTATTCAATACTTTTTGTTCAACAATTAGTTAATAATATGGCACTGTCTATTTTTGCAGCCATTAGAATTCCATTCTATGACTATTCCTATAGCCAAAGTAGACAAAGTAGTTTCATGTATGTTTGCTCAGATTTTCATTTTTGTCATGCATTTCATCTTAGTATAATTGTTGGTTGATGTTCAACACTTATATTACTTATGTCCAAGCAATTTACTTTCAGCATTATATCTTTCTTAGTTGTAGAATGAATACGGCTACTTCGGATTCCTAGTGCACATACTGTGCTGACCCATTTCAAGTCTACGTCCCTGGGTTGACAAGTTAAATGTACCTTCATGATCATTGAGATAGCTATTCAAATTAGATGTCCAATCTTTGAATCATAGTTGTAAGGGCTTAGTTGTTAAATCATTGTAGGAGGCCAACATTTTTGGCGCCATTGTCAGGGATGGTGTCAAACGAGGGAGTTCTTTGGAGTCATTGGTAGTTTCTTTCCTGTTGTAGTATTTTTGCAAGTTTGTTCTTAGTATACCCCTCATTTAGAAAAGTAATGATCCACTATTCTTTTATCAATTCTTTGTGTGAGCTGGTTGATATTGAGTTGATATTGTATGCATAGAGGAAGGAGGAGAGATTCTCATGGGAGATTCCTTCCTAATAACCTTGATCCATTCCAACTAGTTGAGCATCAGAATCTACCAAGAGATGAAAAAAAAAAGAGCCACACCCCTTTCTTGATGCATTTCCTAATCTAACCAGTTCTGAAATTTCCTCTAAAGACCAAAATCAGATTGAGAATCCCTTTGCTTTGGAACTCCATCGGGTAGGCATGGGTGATGAAAATAGAAATGGGTGATCCCACAATAGTGGTTTATAATTGTTGGCCAAACTGGACACTGAAATAATTTTTTTTAACTAAATCTTCACTTTCGGGCACCTATTGCGGCTAAACCGTGAGGAATTTGAAGATGATGCAAACTAGAGTTTCGTGAAATTTTGTCTATAGATTCTAAATATTTTTTTTTCAAAATTTTTGGAATGAAATTTCACTTCTTTTTCCATCTCCCTCAAAAACTATTTTTCTTCAAAAACAACATTTTTAAAAGTGACGCTCATCGTATAACACATAACTTTTTTTCCATGAAGTATAAAAATCTAATTCTTTCGAATTTAGATTTGTAACTCTGATATCTAGAGCTTCCACTTGGTTAGATAGTTTTTTATTAAATATTTTTTCTTTAATCAAGTTTCGAATTCAAACCAATTATAATTCAGACATAGCACGACCGTATAACAAGTAACTTTTTTTGTGTGTATCAAAATTCAATTTTTTTTCTTTGTTGGATCAAGGACTTCAATATCTGATGCACTAATATTTTTAAATTTTTTTTTTAATAATATGATATTTTTCCACATGTGCAGAACATAGAGCTTGATTTTCGGTGAAAAACCTACATTCACGAGAAATAAAAATAAATATAATAATAAAATTAAATTTATTTAAAATTATACTTTTGGGAAGCTTATAATAAGGAATACATACTTGCAAAAAAATTAATTTTAAATGAATTCATTTGATCCGTCAAAAGGTCAATGAAAAGTGGTTTTTTATTAGCATTTTGATAGGTGTAAAGGAGATTCTGTTATAGGTATGGTTTAAAACTAGCAGGGTTCTATCCAAGGGGGTTTGATTTAAGGTAGTTTGATCAAACCCTCTTTAATTGGAATTCTTTAAATGGAATATTTTAAGGCTTAAATCATTATAATTTCTAAAAATATGTGATTTCAGCAAAAATCAGTTCCTCCCAAAAATTGTAAACCAACTTTGTGGGATCACCTAAATAGACCTAACCAACTAGCTTTTCCTTTCCCCATTGCTCATTAGAATGAAGTTGAAAACCTCAAAAATATCCCTGCTTCATTCCTTCCTAAGTTCTATGGACTTGTCAGAGAAGATCTTGATACTTTCTTGTTTGAGTTTGATATACTCTATAGGATTTATGACTATACCACCGATGCCCATAGGCTTAAGCTATTCCCTACCACCTTGAAAGAAGTTGCATTAAGATAGTTTATGAGCCTAGGAAAAAATACTGTGGAGACTTGGGAGGACATGAAGACAAAGTTCCTTGAGAAGTACAAGGAATATTGAAGGGCCAATGACATTAGGGGAGATGACATTTTAAAGATGCAGCAAAACAAAGATGAGAACCTGGAGGATTACATTTCAAGGTTTTTGTTTTTCCTACAAAAATCTCCACACCATACACTCAATGAAGAATCACAAAAGTTTATTTTCCTAAGAGGAATTATTGACAGCTACACTAATGCCTTGGACCTGATGGGAGAAGGAGATATCACCTAAGTTCCTTTGGAGGATATCAAGAAGATATATCAGAACTATTCTAGGGAAGCTTCAAAGAAAGGGAGAGCTTACCAATCCTCTATGGGTAAGTCATCTACCAATGGAGTTTCAAGGATGGAGATTACTCACTTCCTGGCAGACTTCAAGCAAGACATCACAAATAATCTGGCTACTCAGTTGGATACACTTCAAGCAAAGAAGAAACAAGAGGAGGCAAAGCAATGTTGGAAAAATATTGCCCTCATTGCAGACAAAAGATGGATTGCAGGTGCAAGATGGTAGCCAATATTGACACTAAGCATATTCCACCTAAGTTCAAGCCAATCCAAGGTGAAGATGACCAAGTCTACTACATTGCACAAAGGAGGCCATGGGCTCCAAGACAAGGTATGCCACCAGATCCACTATTTTTATTTGGGTCATATTTCAATTCGTATTCATCTAGTAACCAATGGCATCCCCCATATCCATCCAATTATGGAGGATATCCACCACAACCTTGGAATAACCCTTCAAATTCTTGGAACAATCACCAAAACTCTCCACCCCAATGGAAGCAACCTTAGGGGAATTGGTAGTAGTTTCAAGGAAATTGGCACCAACCTCCAGGAAATTGGCAGCAAACATCTCAATGGAGGGGAGGGCAGCAATGACCAAACTAGACAACTAGTTACATGTAGCCACCTTCTCAACCCCCAGCAACCTACTATAATGCCTCCTCCTGATAGTTCAAGTTAAAATAAACCTAAACCTACTCAACTACTAGCTCATCCCACATCTAACCCAAATAACAAACCACAGCAACAGCCAATATAATATGTTGATCCAAATCAATTCCCTGCATATGTTGTGAGTGTAAGTGACATCCACTTGCGTTTAGGAACTACTTTGCCAGCTCCTTCCACACCCATTATCACTGAGATTCCTATGGAAGAAGAGGAGCATCTAAATGACCCCATTCAGCCAAGTGCACCTAAAAATTCTGAACCAATCCTAGTCAAGCAGACGAAACAAGAACCACCATTTCCTCAGAGGTTGGAAATTACTAAACAAAAGGAAGAGAAGGAGGAACCAACCTTTGACATTCTAGACTAGTTGAAGCATATATGTGTCAAGATACCCTTATTTTAGGCCATAAAATATGTTCCTATATATGGCAAGTCAATTAAGGAAGCATGCCTTAAGAAGCCAAGCACGAAGAAGAAAGACCCCACTACGGTTCATGTGGTGGGACAGCTAGCTGAAATCATGCTTGGGAAAGTGACTGTTCCCAAATATAATGACCCAAGGAGTCATGTGGTAGGATTTGTTATAAATGGGATCCAAATAAATAATGCTCTGATTGATTTGGGAGTAGCAATAAATGTACTGACCAAGGATATCTTGCAACAAATAAATGTTGCAAGCATGAGACCTCCTACTGTCCTATAGCTAGCTAATAGTTCCATTGTTAAACCTGATGGTATAATAGAGGATATTGTGGTAACTCTAGACTCTTGGGAGTATCCATCAAATTTCATGATTCTTTCACCTAAAGCTACACTAGGTGGGTACCCCATTATTCTAGGAAGGCCATGGTTAGCAACAGTGTACATGCCTATATTGGATGACAGACAAGAGACATGACCATTTCTGATGGAAAGAGTGCCAAAAAGCTTGTTCCCTACCCTCCTACTCAACCATCCCATGATATGGATAACCCTATATGGCCACATGTTGGTGAAGAGGGTGAGGAAATCAATTATGTGGCATAGATTATGATGTTAGGTAGGATTTCTTTCATGCAGCTTTAGGATGAAGATGAAGTATTGTCCAACATAATTCAAAACCATTGTGAGGTAGAGGAAGCATCGTCCTCTCATGCATCTAGTTTTGTTGATCTAGTGAAGACACTTCTACCTGCTCTTCCTACAGCCAAACTTCCTGTAGCAATAGGTATATCTCATACATTTTTTCCACATGAACTCAAGGTACCAAGCATTGGTGAAGCAGCTATGATAGAGTTAACTAAACAAGTGCAAGTGTCAGAAGGAAAATATCTAAATATTAACAACAAACTAAGTGAAGAACAGTAGTTGTCATTGACAAACTTACTAAGGACCCACCAACGTGCACTTGCATGGGACTATCATGATATGAAGGGATTGGACCCTAATATTTTCACTCATAGGATATACATAAGAAATGATTACACACCAGTGAGATAGCCACAAAGAAGAATTAACCCTACATTGAGAGAAATTGTAAAAGAGGAACTACAAAAATTGCTAGATGCAGGATTTATCTACCCCATTTCAGATAGCCAGTGGGTGTCTCCATTGGTAATTTTTCCCAAAAAGGGAGGGAAGTGGTGAGTTTGTGTTGATTACAGGGAACTCAATGCTACCACCAAAAAGGACCATTTTCCCTACCTTTCATAGATCGAGTTCTGGATTCACTTGTAGGAAAGCAGTACTTTTCTTTTCTAGATGGATTCAATGGGTATAACCAAATACAAATTACACTTGAGGACCAAGAGAATACCACCTTTACCTATCCATGGGGGACCTATGCCTACTTAGTACTTCCATTTGGATTATGCAATCCACCTATAACTTTTCAGAGGGCAGTCATTAGCATATTTTCAAACATCTCTCATGATTGCATGGAAATTTATATGGATGATCTTACTACCTATGGTGCTGATTTTAATGAAGCATTGTAAAATATCAGGAGATTCCTACAGAGATGTGAAAACCACAATCTATCTTTAAATAGTGAAAAGTGCTTCATGATGATGCAGGAAGGTGTAGTTCTTGGCCACTACATCTCTCACAAAGGAATTCAAGTAGACCCTACCAAGATTGAGGTGATCACCAACCTGCCTATACCTACAAAACAAAAATATGTTAGGAGTTTCTTGGGACATGTAGGTTATTATAGAAATTTCATCAAAGACTTTAGCAAAATGGCAGTGCCATTGTACACTCTCCTAACTAAAGATGTTGAATTCCAATGGACAAAAGACTATGACAATGCATTTTCTGACTTGAAATTAGCTTTAACTCATGCTCTTGTAATCAAAGGTCCTAATTTGGAGCTTCCTTTTCACATTCATATAGATGCATCAAACTATGCTATAGGATTAGTCTTAGGACAGAAAGAAGGAGCTATTGAGAATGCTATTTATTTTGTCAACAAAAATTTGTAGGGAGCTGAATTCAACTATAGAGTGACAGAAAAAGAAATGTTGGTAGTAGTCTATGCCCTTAACAAATTCAGGAACTACATAACAGGCTATCAAATCTTTGTGCACATAGACCATGTAGCCATTAGGTACCTCATGAATAAACCCCTAATATCAGGTACAGGCTAGCAAGATGGTTATTGTTGATGCAGGAATTTGACATAACTATTGTTGATAAACCAAGGAAGGCTAAAGTTGTTGCAGAATTTATTTCAAGGCTGACTACATCAGAGGACAATCAAGTCATTGATGACTCTTTCCCTATTGTACACTTATTTTCCATCCGTGTGCAAACACCCTAGTATGCTGACATAGCTAATTATCTAGTCATAGGAAGAGTTCCTCCTCATTTCTCTCCAAAAGAGAGAAGGGTGCTCATTGAAAAATATTTTCCTTTTTCATGGATTGTTGGATGTTTTTTCTACACTGGACTAGACCATGTCATGAAGAGATGTGTGAGGGAAGATGAGACATATGATATTCTGCATGCATGCCACAATGAATCATGTGGAGGGAATTTTGCAGCCAAGAGGACAACAATGAATATTTTGAACATTGGATATTACTGGCCCACACTCCACAAGGATGTGGGGAAATATACAAGGAAGTGTGATAGATGCTAGAAGATGGGTTGGCCAACCAAATCTGATGAGATGCCCCTTTACCCCCAGGCAGTAATCACTCCATTTGATAAGTGGGGATTGGATTTTGTGCGACCCATTGATCCTCCGTCAAATGGTAAATCCTATATCTTAGTATGCACTGATTATATAACCAAGTAGGTAGAAGTTAAGGCCATGAAGCATGCAAGGGATAATAAGGTTGCAAAATTTTTTTATGAGGAAATTTTCACATGGTATGGGGTTCCAAGAGAGATAGTGACTGATCAAGGGGCTCAATTCACCTCAACCCTTGTCACAACACTAGTGAATGAATATAATGTGAGGCACGGGAAGTCTACTCCTTATCACCCTCAGGCCAATGGCCAATTTGAGGTGACTAACAGGGAAATTGAAGCCATTCTGACCAAAAAAATGGCTATCCATAGGAAGGATTGGGAAAATATGTTGATAGAAGTTGTTTGGGCCTATAAGACAATCTAGAAAACCACCACAGGCTTCACTCCTTTTCAGTTGTTGTATGGAAAGACAACTATGATGCCCATTGAATTTGAGCATAAGACTCTTAGGATTGAACTAGACTTAGGGATGGATATAGATCTAAGGCACAAAAGGATAGAATTATGCAACTGAATGCTTTGGATGAGATGAGGAAGATAGCCTTGCATCACACAGAGGTAGTACAGAATCAGAGAATAAAGTGGCATGACAAATTCATCAAGGACAAGAAATTTCTGCAAGGTGACTAGGCACTACTCTATGACTCAAGGTATCAGGATAATGCAGGAAAATTGTAGACAAGGTGGCTAGGACCATATGAGGTTGATGAAGTCTTCCCCAATGGTGTTGTTCAGCTCACTACTATTGACCCTGTCAAATTTAAGTTGCTTGTCAATGGTCTTCACCTCAGGTTGTATCACAAGGAAACTTCCAAGGAGGAATTCCTGCAGCAATTCACTCAACATGCAATACCCGAACTTCCTGCAGTTGAAGGAAGTGGACCTAGTGTCCCTCCTTCTGGCTAACTAAGGTACGCAACTTGTCATAATAAAGACTTCCACTTTTGTGGGAGTCCACTTCTTCATTCATTCACCCATCTTCCCATCCATCTCCATCTTTCTCTCTCTTCCATCATGCTACCATAACTTCACTTCATTCCACCATCATTTAACTTCATTCCATCTCCACTTTCATGAATTGCTCAATTGGCTTCTTAAAAGGTGGTTGGTACTTTCTCCATAATATTTTCAATAGTTCTTTAGAGAATTCAGGTATGTGTGCATCAATTTGTTACATCTTAATTGTCTTTTAGTACATTCATTTAATTACTATATATTAATATGATGTTCTCCATAGCATGTAATTATTCTCTACCCCTGTAAAATCGTCATTACTCAAATTTAGGTTGGGGGGAAATGTGAATACCATGTCCACATGTCTATCCATGTTGGTCCATGTTAGCAAAGTTTAAATTTAGCTAATTTGAATTTTGAGTGAGGTGACGGCTCTCATGTGTGAGATGACATCAACTACCACCATTTTTCTTGATCATATCCTTCATTTATTACTCCTTTACTACCTTTATTGCTTTTGTCATAATCCTAAGCTGCCAAAAAGCTAAAATTCAGATGGCATTGGCATTGGGAATTCAGCAACATTGCAGGAAGGGAAACTTTGCAGAGTGCTTTTTTAATTACAGACAACTAAAACAATGAGAGGTTGGTTAATTAGAAATGACCCCACAGTTCATGATGTATTACTGCAGGATGCACCTTTCCAGGCCGAGTTCAAAAACTACAGATGGTTAGATTATTTCTTGAAGCTTAATGGTTTTAACAAAGATGTCGCATTGGAATTTTCCTAGACATTGTCTGAAGGAAAGGCCATAGTAAAAGGGTTGGAGGTAATAGCTAGTGAAGAGAGGATTACAGAAGTTATAGGGTTGCCTGCCAACGGTGAACAATACCCTAATACTAGAGACACCAGGTCAACTAGGGCTAAATTTATAGAACCTGGTGACCCTCCATTGAGTGTGGACAAGCAAGGTGTGAAAGAGAACCTCTCTGCCTGAGTTGTGAAAGCAAGTAGCTATTTATGTTGTGAAGTACATTACATGTTAAGGTCATCAATCAAATCTACATTCAGTTCACTTGATACTCTTGAATCATATGAGGCATGGGAGAAGAATGAACGTGCCAAATGTGTTATATCACCTTCTGGAAATCATGGCAACCAAGACCCAAAAATTTAGGGATAATTTTGTTTCACACCATTGTTTGATCAAATTATTAGTTGAGAAGTCTTTGCATGATGTGTCTGATATGACTTGGGAAGAATTCTTAAATATTGATCAATTTAGACCAAAAAATTTGTGACCTAGGGTTTTTCCTCAACCTCATAGGGCTAGAAGGAGAGTGATTTTTGTTGAAGCCACTCCTAGAGCCTCAACTTTGGGAAAAAACCCTAGTGTAAACGTCCTATAGCTGAGAAGACTATAGAAATTAGTTCTTCTGAGAGATAACATTTAGACAAAGAAAGTTCCTCTTCAAATTCTAATGATGATGTCCCTCTTGGCATCCTAATTTGAACTAGAGCATAAAAGAAAGAAGCAAAAATAAGGAAGGGAAAAGCTAAAAAGAAAACGGCAAGAAAAGAAGCATCAAGCTCTAAGAAATTGAAGGCTGACATTGTTCTTCCTACAGTTGAAGAGAAACATGAGAGCCCTCCTAGAAAAACAAGACCAGCTAGACCAACCACTGATATGTCTCCACAAGGAAGCCCTAGGACTGAAGAAACATCACGGGAGGACATAGAAGCCCCAATGGGGCAGGTGAACATTGAGGAAAATGACATATTTGAGGAAGCAGAAAATATAAGATTCGCAAAGCTTGTTGCCATCACAGAACAAGTTGAAAGTCAAGAGTATGAGCAGAAGCAAGAGTTCCTACAACAAGAGCAGAAGTAAGAGTTCTTGCAGCAAGAGAAAAAGCTAGAATTGGGAGAACAATTAGTACCCCTACAACCAAAATTGGTTGAACAATCAGAATCCCTACAACTAGGGCCACATGAAGAGCAAGCATCAGTGCCAGGAATTTTTTTGGTAGGAATACATAAGCCCTCTAATTTTTCAATGCACATGGTAGCCATGCACTTATGGAATGAGATGAAAAGGAGGGAGGAGGAATGAAAAGAGGAGAAACATAGGATGAAGAAGGAAATTCAAAAGAGAGATGAAGAGATTGAAGATAAGAATGCAGAAATTGCTACTTTAAATGAAAAGGTGGACAATATAGCAGCCTTAGTACCTCAGATATTAGAATGCAGGACTCCTCCAAGGGTCTATGCTTTGTATTTGAAGGAGAAGAATATTCATTTTAAACTATAAAGGATTGTTTTAGGTTTGAATCCTTCTATTGAGGCTCCCCTTGAATTTTTCTAGGCTTATCGGATTGCTCTTCCTAAAATGAATTTTTTTTTTATGTAAAATCTATTTGCATTATTATGTTGTGTCCAAATATCATGATCAGAATTCATTGTTGTATGTTGGGGATCTCCAATTAAGGGAATTCATGTCCTGAATATAGAATGAAATTAGTTGTGGAAAACAGTTCAGGACTTATAGGAAAATAGAATCCAACACTCCCCTACCCATTAGGGATAAATCTAGAAACCTAGGAGACATTTTCTAGGAATGGCACAAATTCCTTTACCAACCAAGCTATAGCAATAGGATCCTTCCTGAGAGAGAAGCAATTTACAAAGAATATGAGAAGGTAGAAAAAACCACAGGGGATCTGTAAAGGGATATCTAGCACAGAGGTGGAACATTCTGATTGATGAGTTGAAACAAGTTGAGTCTCACTCTCTGCAGAACTATGCTCCAAAATGCAAAAGTGTTGATAGATATATATAGATTGGAAGCTCTAAGGGATAATTTTGGCTTCCACTAAATTTTTAGCCACCTATCCTATTATTGCCTATGCCAAATTTTAGGTATTACCAGTATGATATAGCTACAAAGAGACAAATATGGAACAAGTTGGACATCAAGCAAGGGTTCTATTAGGACCCTAATTCACACACTACAAGAACTGATGTAGGATAGGTGGCAATTGCAAATCTTAGGGCATTGACTAAGAAAAAGAACAACCCTTCCTCTACTAGAGGACCAACAAAACCTTAGGTTGGGGGGAGTGATGAGTCCAGTTTATGGCTCAATTTTGATAGAGTTTATTATCCATTTGTTGTTGTTGTCATAGATTTTGATACTTAGATGTTGACCTTTTTATGATATTTCCTCATAGAGTTTAGAAAGGTGGTCATTCAAAGGTCAATGGAGGGAGATTCCTAGTTTAAAATGAAGAATTGTAACCACCTTGTAAATTTTCTTAATTTTTTGTTGAGTGAATATAGGAGTTACTATTGTGCTAGATCTGCATTAAGGAAAACATGCTTGACCAAATTCCACACATGCATAACCTCCTCTCCACCTTTTATGCTTTCCCTAAAGTGGTGTCCTCTTGATCTTTTGGAGTTGACCACCTTGCTAGGTAGTTAGTTAGTAGTTTTTCTTCCTATAAATAAGGCTTGAATGCTCCTTCTCAGAAGGTTGATTAATCTTATTTTTTACTCACATTCTTAGTTTTTCAGTAATACAGTTATGCTGCTCTATTGTACTCATGCTTTCCAATGAATAAAATGAAGTTATAAGTTAGTGCATCTGAGTTTATAGTTGTCTTAAGGATACTCATCCAAGGGGGCCCACTTGGTGAGCATTTCATTCTTTAGTTTAGTTAATACTTTCTATTAAGAAATTAGTTAATAATTCAGCACTGTCTATTCTTGTAGCCACTAGAATTCCATTTTGTGACTATTCCTATGGCCAAAGCAAATAGAGCAGTTTCATGTCTGTTTGCTCATATTTTCATTTATGTCATGCATTTCAACTTAGTATATAGTGTTTGGTTCATGTTCAACATTTATATTACTTCTTTCCAAGCAATTTACTTTCAACATTATGTCTTTCTTAGCTGTAGAATGAATATGGCTACTTCGTATTCCTACTACACATACTATGTTGACCCATTTCAAGTCTACATCCCTAGGTTAACAAGTTAAATGCACCTTCATGATGATTCAAATAGCTATTCAGATTAGATGTATAATCTCTGAATCACAACTATAAGGGCTTAGTTGTTAAATCTTGTAGGAGGCCAACACTAAGTCTACTTTCTAATCTACTATTTTTTTTTTGAAAATAATGAAGATTAAGGGTTTCAAAAGGGGGGGACCCAAAATAGGTCATGTTTTTATATAAAAAAATAGCATAGCGTCTATGGGCCCCTCCCTTTTTCATTAACTTTTTTTTAGAATTTCAAAAATTTGAACAATGAGAAATTAGCTAACACCATTTAGTTTATCCCCATTCTTTTGGCTATTTTTTTAATGAATATATTAAATTTTATGAATTTTTTAAGTGGACACATCTTGAAAAGCTAAAATTTGAGCATGCTTCCCCCTAAATTTTTTGAAAACTAATCAAAAATTGAATATTTTTTGTATTACATGCAAAATGGAGTCTAGTTTATAAAAATGTAGTTTGTTTCAAAATTCAATGAATGAGTAAAAATCTATTCCAAAACTAGCACATGAAAAAAAATAAAGGCACTAACAAGAGAATTTATGGATGAAAACCTTAACATAATCAAAATGTAAAAAAAAACCATATATTTAGATAGCTAAGAGAGAGCCTAACATCACACAATTTTTTTTATAAACTTTCATTGAAAGACGTGCAAACCTAACAGTTAGCACATCCAAAAATATGTGAAATTTTGTTACCTTTTCAAAAAACCACATCCCTGGCATCAAATGGTCATCCAACCCTTTGGGTTGGATTCCCATGGAAAAATCCAAACCTTAGGCTTGGTATTTCTCAATGCAGCTAATTTGGTGAGCACCAAATTTGGAGAGTGTCAAATGCAATGCAAAATTTGATGCTCACCAAATGGTGATGTATTGAAAAAAACACCAACTTTGTTGCTTTCTATTTGTCTCTCACTACCCCACTTCGATAAACCTTAAAGTTTATAGTTTATGATCAATGATGGAAAGTCGAGGTTTTACTTTTAGTCCCTCTTTATCTCCTTCCCTCTTAACCAATACTTACCCTATTCTCTCTCAACCCTCTCTAGGTCTCTCCCAACCTCTATACATCGCCTTTCCTCATTAACCATATTTCCATCCTTTTCTCCCTACCTCTCTTCTTCTATCTCCCTTTGTTAGTATTTCTCACCCATTTCTCTCTTTTCTCTTGATTGCTACATCTCCCTCCCAACCTCTCTCTCTCTCCCCATATCCAATTCTCTCCCTCCTTATCTCATAACCCACCTCCCTCCACCCTCTCTCTTTCTCTCCTCATCTCCAAGTCTCTCCAACCTTGTCTCATTACCCACCTCTCTCCCCCTCTATCTCTCATCTCTTTCTTCTTTCTCTTTCATTCCCTCTCCCTCCCCTTTCTAGGTCATCACCTCTTAATTTCCTTCTCCCTATGTCTCTCACTCCCTCCATGTGTACCTCTCACTCCACTTGTTACTCATCTATTGATACTTCCCTTTCACTCTCCCTCTATTCTCTCTCCCCCCTCTCTAGGTCTTTCTCAATCTCTCTCCCCATCTCCCTCTCTTTATTTCCTTTCGTCCTTACCCCCATCTATATCCTTACCTCCCTACCTCTCTCTTCTTCTATCTTCCTCTATTATTATTTCTTTCCCATCTATCTCATTTCTCTCTATCACCATCTCTTCCTCCCACCCTCTCTCTCTCCCTATCTCCATGACTCTCCCTCCTTCCCTCTTTAAATCTCTACCTCTCCCTCCTTATCTCATTACCCATCCCTCTCCCACCCTATCTACATTTCCCTCCCTCCTTAGGGTTTAAGGGTTGAGGGTTGAGGAATTAGGGTTTAAGGTATAGGGTTGAGGGATTAGGGCTGAGGGTTTAATTTATAGGGTAGAGGGTTGAGGGATTAGGGTTTAAGAGTTGAGGGTTGAGGGTTATATGGTTGAGGGATTAGGTTTTAAGGTTTGAGGGTTTAAGGGTTGAGATTTTATGAATTGGGTTTAAGGTATAGGGTTGAGGGATTAGGGTTGAGAGTTAAGGGTTGTAATAGAGCCCTCTAAATTCTTGATATTTTGAGACCTTTTTGTGCTTGGTATTAGCATGTCACATGTCACCCACTGGTATGGGTTTAAGGTTTTACTTAGGTAACCTAGTTTCCTAATTGATCCATGTACAAGCCTTTGGCATTTTATTTTTGTGTTGACTGGTTTTCCAGGTTGTCGGTGGAATAAGTTGTATTATGAGCCATTGTTGTGTGTTCCTTACCGGCCCCTTTGCTATGGTAATCCAGTCACTATTAGCTACAAAGCATTTTAATTTTCTAAATTCGGGCTCTAATATTTTGCTCACAAGTGACTTAAGTTTAAGTTATCGATCCCCAAGGATAAATCCTTGTTGGCCTAGTCAAGGCCCTCTTTTATGAATAACTTCATCATGTGCGCAGGTTTGAAGATCACAAGATTGTGGGATTTAATATAAGCCGCTCCTCGCTGGCTCACGCATTCTAAGTGACAACAATTTAATTGCTACAAGGTCAACGAAATGTTGACACGTGTCTGATCGGGTATGTGGGTCCAACCATTGTGTTTCATTCTAATGCTCGAGCTTTTAAGATCAATGGTGACAGTTGAAAGATGAAAGATCATCACCACCGTTCCCCGCCAGCTCATGGAAAAAAGATGTAGGATTGTTAAAAATAGTGAGACCCACGAGAAGCTGCTACGTACACTCTATAGCTACTGATGGGTGGAGCCCACAAGTGATTGAAAAAGGTCCAGTTGGCACATTTCTATTGGCCATTTTTCTAGGCTAGAGTAGCGATGTAAATTCAAATGCCATTGACTTAATCTAAGTCATTTGAGAAGGCCATCTCAGCTAAAAATCAATTATGCACATTCAAAGTTGTGAAATACACTCGTTGCAATTGTTTCACTTCACGCGAGTGGGAAGTAAATGACAAAGGTGACATGTAAAATTATTCAATTCCCTTCAAAATTTGTGTATGTAGCATGTTCTTTCCAAGTTGGGATCTAAAGACGTGTTTGGGGCGATACGGAGAATTAAAAGAACTAATTCACAGAAGTCATTCTGGATGGTATTAGGGTTTATCGCAATTGAAATTTGTATGTATGACAAATGCAATTTTATGCTTTTTCAGTTTTTGAATTAGGGATTACTTTCAATTTTCTTTTAGACGAGTGTGTTTATTGGTTTTCTTTTATTATTTAGAATTAGGGTTAATTCTACTTTTAAAAGGTCGTAACCCTATGAAGTCTTCTAGAATTATCATTCATTTTGAGTCATAGGTTGCAATTAGAAAGTCAATAGTTAAAATTTTTCCTATTAAAGCCCTGGTATACATAAAACCCATGGCTCCAAAATTACAGATTACCACCTCTTCGACCCAATCCAGGTTATTCTCCTAAGATGTAATTGACTTGCTTCCCTCATCTACGAGTAAGAAACTGTAAGGAAAGGTCTTGTTTCATGGCCCTACTATGAGAGAGGGAGTGATAGATAAATCTTGCTTCATAAAGGATGTTGAACCACCCTACACTGGATGGCAATTGTTTCAACATTGGTTCAAGAACAGGAACCTTGGAACTCCTCTCAGTAATCCTTGGAGGTTGGATATGGGAAAAGGTAATTGTCCCCAATGTATACATGGATTTTGATCTTCTGAAGATATCACATAGAGGACAAAAGGTTTTTGAAGAGGATATCACTTTGAGAAGAAAGGAGGAAGGTGTTGACTTGCTTATTCAGTGTTGGACTCGAATTCTGGATAAAGATGACAAGAAATACAATTTTGTAATGTTTTGAAATGCTTTTGTATCCAAGATAAGGAGGTACCTGATATTTGAGCCACCAATAATTCCTAGAGAAATTCATGAGTTCTTGAGACCAATGGAGATGAGACCAGACTTGAATTTGAGTCATAATTAGGGAGACTTGATTTTATATCCTAACAAGATAATTTTTAGGGTATATGGAAATGGTTTGGACCTATATGTATTGCCAAGGGATGTGCCTTTGAGTATAGGATTCCTCAAAATCATGAGGCAAATAGGAGCTTCACAAATAGTGCATCTACCTGATACAGCAAGGAAAGGATCATTATTTCCAGAGTGGACAATGTTTGTTGATTATATTTTGATAAAGGGGGCGTGGAAGCAAATGGTACATTTGTTGGTACCGTATAAGTTGATGACTATGCACCCGAGGAATCATGATCCTAAAGGATTCATTAGTAAGCTAAAATCAAATAAGAAAATGGTTACTTTTGTGCATGTTTTCTATTATCCTGAAGATTTCATTAGGAATGTTTTTAGCCCTGAAGAACAAGATGAAAGGAAGGCTAAATACCTTGCTTATAAGAAGATGGTAGAAGAAAAATGAAAGAGGTACCCCCAATATAATCATCTTCCAAACATACCTAATGAATTCAGTAAAGTCATGCATGTTATGGACAACTTTGAAAGTTTAGTTGGTATATTAAGGGAACATCGAGAAGTCACAAATAAAGGAAAGGCAAGGGTGGTTGAAGAAGATGCTGAAGTGATATTGGAAGAGAGACCTACATACCAGCCACCCAAGCAATTAAGAATTTATTCTAGGAGGAAGAAAGCAACAGATGAAGAATGAAGCATGCCAACCCTAGTCACTTCTAAAGGGCCAAAAGTATATTCTCCTAAGAATACATTGTCATCACCACCCACACAGGCTCCTTTACCTATGATTGATCTTGATTCTCCCCATACAAGCCCTGTCCCTCCCGAGCAACCACCTTTAAAGAAGCAAAGGACTGAAGTAAGAGGATTGGTTGAGTACTCTAATACAGAGGAGAATGACATCTATCACTCCTAAGGATATGCAACTAGGAATGCCTCCTCCTAAAAGGGCAATTGCCTCAAGTTCAGGATATAGTAGTCTCATATTGGGAAAGCTTGACATTAGTGGTCTAAATATTGTAGATGACTTGAGAGTAGAAGCTTGTAAGGAGTTTATGGAAGATGATTCCTTTATTGAAACATTTGCATTCAAATATTTCTAGTGGAAATCAAAAACTATAGAATATGCAGAGAAAGTGGCCGCTAAAATGAGTTTGCATCTAGAATTGCCTGAAAGTGTCATCTAGGAAAATGTGAGAAGCATTATAAAGGATGAGTTTCAAAAGATTAATGCCCAAGATGGAAGGGAGCTTATAAAGAAGAGTGGTGTGCTACTGCTACCAGAATGGCACTTCGAGGTTCAGCATTTAGTGAGGATTGGGATGCATTGGAAATATGGTCCTTATCTGAAGGATCTAGGAAACTAGCCATTGCAGAGCCATCAAATTTAAGTGGAAAATTGCTTGTGAAGAGAGTTACTAATACCCCAACTTTGGAGGTAACTGACATGGCTATTAATGTTTCTAGGTTCACTAAAGAAACTATGGAAAGTCTCACCCTAGAGAGGAATGATTTTAGGAATAAATACCGAGAGATTCTCAGTGAATATGACAATACCCAGTCGAAGGTAGTTGTACTAGAAACTGAGCTAGCATTCTATAAACAAATGGGAGAAGTGCAAAGAGAATAGGGTCATCCCAACTCAAGTCACCGACCTTAGTTATCTCCAATTGCATCTTCTCAACATTCACCTCCAAGCCAAGCCTTAGCAATGGTGCCATATAGTTTGGTACAAGGATCACTCTCAGTTGAGGAATTGAGAAAACCAGGTTCCTGCTCATCTAATGAACAAACAAGGGAGAAGCTTCTCCTACAAGTTCAAACATATAAGGGGTTGTTGGAAGAGGCTCAGGGCACAATGCATGAAAATTTATCAAAAATTGCTCATACTGTTTTGAAGCATCCAAATGAGAAGATCCATGTTCGAATGAATAGTGTGCATGAAAATTATACCTTAATGATACGGGCAATGGGATTGTCCCAAAGGGACAAAAAGTTAGACATGCCAATCTTGAATAAGTGGATCCCAAGAGCTGAGAGATTAAAGTTAATAGTAATTGGAGCTGACCAACATGAAGATAAATTTCCCCATGTGCTTTCGACCTATACATTTATGTGTGAACCGAGTGAGCAAAAGTTTCAAGGATACATAGCTCCACTAGAGAAAAAGATAAGAGAATTAATTTCCCATTATGATTTTGTAGATTTGTCACCATTTCCATATATTCTACTCACTAATTATCAAGTGAAATCATTGCAAGTATGGAAGAAAGAGTTGGATAAGGTTATAGATTCCCAGGTGAATGAAATATGTAGAGAGATTGATATTAATGTCTTTAATAACATGTTGGGAAACTTGATGTTTATTGTTAGCTTTCTGGAGGACTTCGATGAGGAATCCAATTCCATAATCACCAAGTACTTCCCATATAGGAAGACATTAGATAAAGTTATTGATTTCAACTGGCTATTTGATGAGGAATATGAAGAATGGGGAAGATTATTGGTTGGCCGATTTGGTTTGTAGACATGGATGTGGAACATATAATTGGTCAAGTATTATACAAGTCTGGCCTTAGAGGTTACAATGTATAAAATATATGTTTCATAGGAAAGTATGAGTTATTGATGATGTGGAATGCTGACTGAGATGTAAATTCATTTTTGGTCTACATCATTTTGTTATCTTGCTCGATGAGATGGATGTGCTACGATGAAGAAAAATATTATTTTTTACATGTGCTTTTGGGAAGGAAAAGTTGCTCCTTATAATAAATGTAAATAATTTGTCTCAAATATATTCCCTCCATTTTGTAGAATGCAAATATAACTGAATTAGGGAATATGTCTTGTAGTAGTCCAATTAGAATGTGACATGTGTACATCTGACCTGAAGCTTGTTTTTTCTCCCTTATTCTATAAAAGGGAATCCAGGGCCATTTGTGTGGGTCTTTCATTGAATTTTGGAGCTAGATTGTGAAAATTGAGAACACAAAGCAAATATGTTGAGTCTTTATTTAATGCTTCGAGTCTAGGTAGCATATTTTGTTAAATACATGGATTCTAAGCATATCTGAATGATATTGGAGATTTTTTTAGTCTATAGTCTCTCCATTTTGATTATGTATACGAGTTATTAATGAAATTTTGATCAAAGATCATTTCCTTAATTGTCATTGTTTCACACTTTGATATATGTTTTGGTTTTAGCTCTTGTTCATAGAACGAGTTAAAATGCTTGAATCAAATCATGAATTCATATGTATGGTCATTGGATTTGATAAGTAGTCTTTAGAATTTGGTTACATATTTGTGAATCGGAAAGTGATGTCACTTAGATCTTTAGTGTTCATAATTAAATATACCTTATATTTCAATTTTCTTAGACTCCTAGCTCGTAGATAATGGCACTGATCCTAATATATTTAAGCCTTTCTCGTGGTTCCAATTACCTAACTTAAGAACAATCTTCTAAAATAATCACTGATCTATCTCTTAAGTTGTTGTAGTTTGGATTATCTTATGTTCTCGACTTAAGATGTATAATTCATTCAAGGAAATGCCAACTTCTTGGATAATTTCTTCTTATTAGTCATGGGTGAGAATATATCTACTTGAATATGCAATGTATATATGAATTGTTTGAAGAAGTTATATAATATACATTGTGGGATCACCCTCCTAGGTTTTGCAAAGCCCAAAGTGTAGGAGATAAAGTGATTGATGCTATATCTCATTCATTGGCCAATTATCTTGCAGGTATTTGAGAATTAAGTCTAGCAAACTCAGGTATCTAGTAGGATCTGATTGGATCGTGCAAACAACCAGCAGGTTGAGGGTTGAGGATTGAGGGAATAAGGTTTAGGGGTTAAGGGTTTAAGGGTTGAGGGTTGAGGGATTATGGTTTAAGGAATAGGGTTGAGGGATTCAATTTGAGGGTTGATGGTTTAAAGGTTTAGGGTTTAAGGGTTGAGGGTTGAGTGTTTAGGGTTTAAGGGTTGAGGGTTGATGGTTGAGGGATTAGGGTTTAAGGGTTAAGGGTTGAGTCTTGAGGGATTATGGTTTAAGGTATAGGCTTAATGGATTAGGGTTGAGGATTGAGGTTGAGGATTTAAGGGTTTAGGTTTTAATGAGGCTTGAGGGATTAGGGTTTAAGGGTTGAGGATTGAGGATTTAAGGTATAGGGTTGAGGCTTGAGGGATTAGGGTTGAGGATTTAATGTATAGGGTATAGGGTTGAGGGTTGAGGGTTTAAGGGTTGAGGTTTGAGGGATTAGGGTTGAGCATTGAGGGACGAGGGTTTTAGGGTTGAGGGTTGAGGGATTTGGGTTTAAGGGTTGAGGGATTAGGTTCCAAGGTATAGGGTTGATGAATTAGGGTTGAGGGTTGAGGGTTGAAGTTTGATGGTTGAAGGTTGAAGGGTTGAGGGTTAAGGGTTGATTTTTTAAAGGTTGAGGGTTGAGGGATTAAGGGTTGAGGGTTTAAGTGTTGAGGGTTTATGGTTGAGGGTTGAGGGTTGAATTTTTAGGGTTGAGGGTTTAAGGGTTAAGGGTTGAGATTTGATTTTTTAAAGGTTTAGGGTTGAGGGATTAAGGGTTGAGGGTTTAAGGGTTTAGGGTTGACAGGTGGAGGTTGAAAGGTTTACGGTTGAGGAATTAAGGTTTAAGGGTTGAGGGATTAGGGTTAAGGGTTGAGGGTTGAGGTTTTAAGGGTTGAAGAATTAAGAGTATTGGGTTTAAGGGTTGAGGGTTTAATGGTTGAGGGTTGAAGGATTAGGGTCTAAGGTATAGGGTTGAGGGATTAGGGTTTAAGGTTTGATACTTGATAGGTTTAAGGGTTGATATTTTAAGGGTTTAAGGTTTTAGGGTTTAAGGGTTGAGGCTCGAGGGTTGAGGGTTTAAGGGTTTAAGGGTTGAGGGTTGATGTATGAGGGTTGAGGGTATAGGGATTAAGGGTTGAGAGTTGAGGGATGAGGGTTTAAGGGTTGAGGATTAAGGGATGAGGGGTTTAAGGTTTGAGGATTAAGGGATTAGGGTTTTAAGGTTGGGGTCGAAGGATTAGGGTTTAAGAAGGTTGAGGGTTGAGGGTTTAAGGGTTTAAGGGTTGAGGGTTCGTGTATGAGGGTTGAGGGTATAGGGATTAAGGGTTGAGAGTTGAGGGATGAGGGTTTAAGGGTTGAGGATTAAGGGATGAGGGTTTAAGGTTTGAGGATTAAGGGATTAGGGTTTAAGGGTTGAGGGTCAAAGGATTAGGGTTTAAGGGTTGAGGATTGAGGGATTATGGTTTAAGGGTTGAGGGTTGAAGTTTGATGGTTATGGGATTGAGTGATTAGGGTTTAAGTGTTGAGGGTTGAGGTTAAAGGGTTGAGGGTTGAAGGGTCGAAGGTTGAAGTTTGAGGGTTGAAGGTTGAGGGTTATAGGATTTAGGGATTAGGGTTTAAGGATTTAGGGATTAAGAGTTTAAGGGTTGAGGGTTGAAGGATGAGGGTTGAAGGGTTTAAGGATGAGGTTTTAAGGGTTGATGGTTGAAGTTTGAGGGTTGAAGGTTGAGGTTTAAAGGATTGAGGGATTAGGGTTTAAGGATTTAGGGATTAAGTTTTTAAGGGTTGAGGGATTAGGGTTTAAGGGTTGAGTGTTGAGGGTTTAAGGGTTAAGGGTTGAGGGTTGAGGAATTAGAGTCTAAGGTATAGAGTTGAGGTATTAGGGTTGAGGTTTGAGGGTTAATCATTTAAGGTTTTAAGAGTTTAGGGGTAGAGGGTTGAGGGTTGAGAGATTAGGGTTGAGGATATAGGTATAAGGATTAAGGTTTGAGGTTTGAGGGTTGAGGGTTGAGGGATTATGGTTGAGGGTTGAGAATCCAGGTTTTAAGGGTTGAGTGTTGAAGAATTAAGGGTATATGGTTTAAGATTTGAAGGTTGATGGTTTAATGATTGAGGATTGAGGGATGAGGGTTATAGGATCGAGGGATTATGGTTTAAGGGTTGAGGTATGAGGTTAAAGGGTTGAGGGTTAAAGGGTTTAGGGTTGAAGTTTGAGGGTTGAAGGTTGAGGGTTATAGGATTGAGGGTGTAGGGTAGAAAAAAAAAACCTTTTTCACACTTAATTTGGGAATAATTAATATTAAAATGAGCTTCATTATGACTTGATTTAGTGTTGTAATGTGTTTTACCCATTCACATTAAGTTTAAGACCCTTTTAGATAAAATGGACTTAATGGTGCATTATTTAGGGTGTTGTAAAGTCTATCTTTACACTTTCATAGTAATCTAGGGCTTTATTAATTGATTGAGGTTAATTTGAGCTTAATTGGCCCCTTTAATTCAAATCCAAGCCTAATTAATTATAGATTTCGAGGGATAAATCCTGACATTCATAAATAATATTACACAACACTTAATTTTGCAAGGTATGTGTCCTAGGATAGTGACCTAGGACCCATTTTCCACCTGGTGAATGGGTCCTCACTAGGTCCTAGGACCCCCTTTTCACATGTTATGTTACAATCCCCCAAGTGTGTCAAAGTTAAGTATGCTAGGACCCATTCACCACATGGCGAATGGGTCCTCACTTGACCCTAGGACCCCCCCTTGGGATATGTTTTTGGTGATATTTTAATGATTTCAAATCCTAGATCTGAAGCTTATGTTATTTGAATTTCAAGAATTAATCTTAAGTTATTTATAAATACAAGGTTATTTCACTATGTTTCAACTAGATTTTCAAGATTTTTCATGAGATCAAGCATTCATATTCAAGAAACAAGCAAGAGCGAAGTCTTGGAGCAACATTATAGTATTCAAGCTCATTTTGTTGTAAAATATCAAGCATTATTGAAGAAGTGATGATAGATGCCTATGGAGAATCATGATGGATTCTAGGTTTTGGGAGAAGCACCATGAGAGTCAACCAATCCTAATGACTTGTTTTCTAAGTGATTCCATCTTCTATGATCATTCTATTTTCAGCCTAAAATGAGGTATAATCAATTTTGTGACTTATTAAGGGGATTTGGAGTCTCCTAAAGTAGGTCCTTCACATTGTTCGTGTTTCATTCTAAGATCTTATTCTAACACAATTGAGTAGGGTTTCTTTGTAACATTAGAGATCTTAATCTTAGACACACTTAACGTTAGGATTTCACACACATTTCATGTTTCAGATTTTCATTTATCATCAAGGTTTCATTACCAAACTTGGAGTTTGATTGAGGAAAACCCCCATCCACCAACAAACTTCAAAATTTGTTTTGTAGATTATTAGCATATCCAAATCCAAAAGTGGGGATTTCAAGTTACAAGAAGGAATTGCAGGTCTGGAACTTCAAGACGAAATTTAGATTTTTCTAGAAGAGCCTACCAAGACCCATTCACCACCTAGCGAATGAGTCCCTGTTAGGGATTTAGGGGTAGAAAATTTTCAAATTTTATGAGTTACAGTTCTAGATTTAGAGCCTCCCGTACAATTCTACTAGGACCCTTACCACCTAGCAAATGAGTCCTTGATAGGGTTACAAAAATAGCAAGTTTTAACTAGGTGCACATCATTCCTTATTCTTAGTTTTTCTAGGAAATTCACTATTTTTCTTCTATTTTGTGATTTAGTGCTTCATTGCATCTTGTAGATTTAGGTTTAGAGTTGTCTTGCTAGTTTAAGTTTTTCTCCCCAAGGTATGATTTGACTCACCGCCTTGTCATTGCATAAAGGAGAAATTGCAAGATCCAAATCTTGATTTAACTCACCTTTTAGATTGATAGTTACTTCATGGTTTGGGTCTCATTTCTTGAATGAAATAGGGGAGAAGAGGGTCATGTTATTGTCCTCTCTTTTCCCTATGTTTCATTTTGGTGAACGTAACCTTTTGAACATCCTAATTTCTGATTTGGAGTATATTAAAACCCTTGATCTTAGTTTGCAATAGTTTTCATTAGATTTGTATTACTTGCATAGGGTTCTTTCATTTTGCATTAAGTGAACATTGCATCTAGGATAAATTTCAATGTTTTCATTGCTTATATTCACTAAAAGTAGGAAAAATTGCATTAGATCTGACTTTGTTTCCATAGTGTTAACATTGAAATCATCATTCAACCATTTAGATTCATATTGGACATTAAATTTAGTCACCTTATTCATCATTCAAACTTAGTTAACAATGCATTTAGAGACTTGAAATCTGGAAAATCTACTACATAATTGATTGTTATAGACCTAAAACAACAAACGCATAGGATCAACTCAAAATTAAAAAGTACAATTTAGAAAACCCTAATTTAGGACCCATTCACCATAGGGTGAATGAGTCCCTGTACACACCTGTTCAACTAAATTTTTGAGTGATTTTTGGTGTCTGATTTGCATTTATGTCCATGTTATTAAACCTTAATCTAGGACCCATTTTCCATAGGGAAAATGAGTCCCTGTACAAATTGTATTAGCAAAAATTTTGAGTAATTTTCAATTTCTGGTAGGCATTCCTATTTTTGTTGTTAGATTTGAGAAGTAGTTTTTTAAAACAATTTGTCTTTGCATTTAATTTTTTATTCATTTGATTAAATTTTGTACCATTGGGAAAAGAGTTTCTTACATATTTCAATTAAAAGTAGCATTAGATTTCTAATATTATTTCATTAGTATATAATTTAGTTTACATTTTTCAATCATTAGAAAATAAAAACAAAAGAAAAAAACATCAAAAACATCAAACAAGACCCTTGGAGAAAGCATAGTTATTTGATTATGTCAAATCTCTTCTTCAAAGTTAACCTATCCCTCAAGCCCTTTAGTAGTGATGACTTTGAAATGTTAGATGAAGCCCTTGAGGATTTCCTCTCGCAAGATTCATCCACTAAGGCTTGTCATGACAAACCAAAACACAAAATGTTAACACAATCACACCACAACTTACCATTTACCCTCCTTCACAAAAACCTCAAGTTCAAAAAAAACCCATGCTTATCCTAGAACCACCTAAAAATAGGCCTTCACTTGATGATAACAATGCCTCACAACAAATGGATTACAATACCGTTGTGCACACATACAATACAAAGAACAATAGACAACAACAAACGACTCTTGTTTCATTACCTTTTCCTCAACCTATCTTTCCTAGTGCTCCTCATTTACCCTCGAATAGTGGAAAGGAATATAATCTTGTTGAAAAACTTTAAAATACACTTGCTAAGATATCCCTATGGGATCTTATTCGAGCTCCACCAAATTACCATAGTATGCTTCAGACAATCTTGCAACAAGTTATGGTTCATCCTAATACTAGTTCACATGATGTGGTAGCGCTAGTTCAAGGGATCAATGAGATAAATTTAGATATTATTTTTCACCAAAGAGAATCACCCTCCTTGGAAGTTCACAAACAACATGATGCATTCATGATAATAGCCTATGTCGATCGAAGTGGGATAAAGAGAACCCTAGTTGACAATGGTTCAACCCTTAATGTGTGTAGTGTGAGCCTTCTAGAAAAGCTTCATATGGATAAGAGTGACATTTTCCCTAATTCTTTGTCTATCTGTGGATTTGATAATATAGGAAAACAATCACTTGGATTCATCACATTACCTATTAGAGTTGGAAAAGTAACATTAAAAACTTTGGTCCATGTTATGCCTCATGATCTCTCTTATAATCTCCTCTTAAGGATACGTTGGATTCATAAGATGAATGGAGTGCCCTCTACCCTTCACCGTGTAATGAAATACATTTATGAAAATAAATTTTACATGTTGAAAGTTGATCCTAAACCTGAAAGTTGTTTAATCATTGAGAAAGAAGGACGAGATCCTTTAAAAGCATGGAAATAAAATACAAAAGTGGAATTTATGAAGGAAGAACATGAGACGAAGAACATTGATGAAGTTGCTAAGTTTTTAGAAGATGATTGGGGTTCCTTATATTTCACACCAACATTTATGGGAGAATACAAAATTACAAGAAAAGAAACCAAAAAGCAAAAGCAACCAATGGTAATGTCATCATATAATTTGGAAGAAAATTCACAACCATCTACTTCGTCTACTCTAGAAGAAGACACAAGCTATACACCAAAATTTGATTAAATAGACTACCAATAACCACCAAACCCGAAAGAGTTGGAGAGACTTTAAGGAAGAGGCTATGAACTTGTAAAACAACTTGGTTATAATGGAAAAGGATGTGGAAAGAAAGAACAAGGTATATGTGTTCCTATAGAGCCTAACACATAAGAAACAAAAAGTAGTATGGAGTATTGTCCTTCTAAGATAACAGAAGCAATGAAATGACCCTCACTTGAAACATCAACACTGTCATAAGTAACTTCACTAAAGCAACTCTCACTTTGAAGCATCCTAAATTGATTGAAACAGCTTGTGAAGGATCATTTGAATACTTCGAAGATCACGAAGCCTTGAAAGAAAAGTTAAGATTTTATGATAATTCATTTACGCCTAAAAAGAAATGGGTTACATGTGTTATGGTGAGTACTAAACAAGTGGATGAATAGAAGAAAAGTAATGAGAATGATAAGGAAAAAAAGAATATAATCCTGAAATTTTGAAACAAAATGCACTTCCTTTGGGAGATACAATCAACATACTAATGGATACAACTAACGAGGAAAGAGTGATTCCAATAGGAAAATTACTTGATGAAGATGAACAAAAAGATCATGCAACTTTACTTCATGACTTTTACGAACTTTTTGCTTGGACTTATTTAGATATGCCAAGAATTGATGCTAAGATAGCACGACACACAACATAGTCCTTCAAGAAGATGCTAAACCGATGTGATAGAAGATATGAAAGATTAATCCTAAGATAGCTTTATTGGTTAAGGCTAAGATTGAAAAACTTCTTGAACCTGGTTTTATCCAACCTATTGATTATTCTCCTTGGATCTCAAACATTGTTGTAGTCACGAACTTGATAATCGTATTAGGATGGGTATGGAATTTCATGACTTGAATAAAGCATCTTTCAAAGATGATTTTCCCCTTCGTAATATTGACATGATAGTGGATTCAACTATAGAACATGCTTTGTTGTCATTCATGGATGGATTTTTTGGATATAATCAAATCTTTATCAACCCTCAAGATCAATACAAGGCAGTATTTACTATAACTTGGGGAACATTTTATTGAATAGTTATGCCTTTTGGATAAAAGAATGCAAGCACAACATATCAAGTAGTTATGACACTGATATTTCATGATTACATACATAAGATTTTGGAAGATTATGTTGATGATATAGCCAAATATTTAACTCGACAAGACAATGTGAATATCCTTCGAAAAAATATTTGAAAGAATGTGAAAATATAACATGAGATTAAATCTGAAAAAGTTTCTTTGGAATAGATAGTGGAAAAATTATAGGTCTTAGAGTATCTCCTAGAGGTATTGAGGTGGACACGAAGAATATTGATGCTATCATTAACATGCCACCTCCTAAAGAAAGAACATTACCCTTTACACAACTCCTTAAGAAAGAGGTTCATTTTAATTGGAATGGGGATTGTAAATAGGCCTTTGATAGTTTGAAAGATTATCTCACTAATCCACCTATTTTACAACCCACTATGCAAGAAAAACCATTTATTCTTTATATAGTAGTATCAACCCATGCTCTTGAAGCATTGTTGGCCCAACAAGACAATAGTGGCAAAGAACATCATGTTTATTATATTAGTCAAACCCTGATTGATTATGAGACATCATATACAATGATAGAAAAACAATGTTTGGATCTTGTATTCACTACTAGTAAATTGATACATTACTTATTGAACACTAAAATCCATGTGATGGAAAAATTTGATCCTTTAAAACACCTTTTTGCTAAAATAAATTTATCGGGACACTTAGCTAAGTGGTTATGTTGTTAACTAAGTTTGATATTAAATTTGTCTCTCAAAAGGAAATCAAAGGACAATCCTTAACCAACCAATTAGTTGATGCTCCCTCTTCCCTAGCATTACCTAATATAGACTTGTTCCCTGATGAGAATGTGTTGACTATTCAAAAAGACAACAAAACATGAGAATTATACGTAGATGGTTCTAAGTTTTGAACTAGCTTCGAAAGGGGTTATATTAATTCCTCCTTCAGGCAAGCCTATTCCTTTATCTTTCCATTTAAACTTCCTATGTACAAATAACACTAAAGAGTATGATTTAATAGCTGGTATACATGCAACATTAGCATTAGATGTCAAACACATTTGTATATTTGGTGATTCCCTCCTAGTTATTAAACAAATAAATGGTTCATATCAAGCAAATCATGATAAATTGATTTGATATAAGGACCTCATAATGACATTATTAGATAAATGTGAATCATATATGATCGACAACATACTGGAAAAGGATAATTGACATGCAAATGCAATGGCAAGCACTGCTTCCCTTCTATCTCCTGAAGATCCTTTTAATGATTTCACATTTACAATCCAAATGATCCCTAAAACATCAATAGATGATAAAATCGAATAAGTGTTATTAACTGATACCAAAAACTCTAGAAAATGGTACACAGCAATATTCAACTATTTAAAATATGGTACCTTTCCTGAGCCTACAACTAAGAACACTTGAGCTTGTCTTTGAAAACTTGCATCCAAGTATATAATCGTTGTAGATGTTTTATATAGAAGATCATTTAATGGTATTTTAATTAGATGTCTTAAACAATTTGAAATCCCTATAGCACTTGAAGAAGCTCATGTGCGTGCTTGTGGGGGGAATTTTTGAGGAAGATCGTTAGTTCAAAAATTAGTTTGTATAGGATATTATTGGAGACACATGGATTAATATTATTTTGAGTACGTAAAGAAATGCCATAAATTTCAAGAACACAATAATTTGATTCATTCTCCTACTTTAGACCTTCATGCCCAAGTTCCTATTTATCCATTCTTAGTTCGGGGTTTGGATCTTCTTGGAAAGATATCGCCACCTTCTTCCACTAGACACACGTCTATCATTACTGCAACCGACTATTTTACAAAATGGGTAGAAGTTATCCCTCTTCATTCCACGACAACTGATGTAATATATTGTTTCATATTGGAACACACTATTGCTCACTTTGGTCTCCCTTCCACATTGGTTTCATCTAATGGAACTCTATTTAAGAATAATGACGTGAAGAAATTCTTGGAAATATTTAATATTCAACAGTACTTTTCAAAACCATATTACCCACAATCAAATGGACAAGAAAAATCAACTAACAAAACTCTTGAACAAATCCTGTGAAAAATAGTAAGTAACCATAACAAAGATTGACATACTCAACTAACTTATGCATTGTGGGCTTACCGTACAAACATTAGAACATCTACCGAAAACACTCCCTATAACCTTATTTATGGTGTTGAAGCAATATTTCCCTTAGAGTTAGAAATTTCTTCATTTTGAACTGGTCTTAAAGGGCTTATCGATGATACTACTTATAAAGAGCAGCAGTTGCGTCAACTTGAAATGATTGATGAACATCGTATCAATGCTCTTGAGCATCTCCAAGTTTATTCCAAATGAATGTATCATGGATATAACAATAATGTCATCCCTCGTGAATTTAATAAAGGTGACCTAGTGTTAAATGAAAATTAGTGTAATCTTAATGCTCCTCCAAATAAAAAAAGGAAAATTCATCCCTAATTGGTTAGGACCTTATGTCATCAAAGAAAACTATGGTTCCAAAGCCCACACATTAACAAAAATGGATGGTACACCTCTAAAAGAACTTATTAATGCTACACATTTGCATCGGTATTATGCATGGCATTCTCTCTTTTAAATAGTGTGTTAAAGCAGTGTTGTTAGATTAGGTAGATGGTATTATATTTTATCTTGCATTGCTTCATTCTTTGAAAAATGATAATAGTGTGCCTTAGAGTCTAAAGTGATTGTTCAATTGGTTTGAATTATTACTTTACTTGCCATACTATTCAAAATAAAATCTTGTGTGTTATCTTTTTGATTGAATAAGTATGGAAAGGGCCCTGACCCTTATAGAAATAGAGCAACAGTCCAGAGACCAACAACCAAACAAAACATCATAACAATGGAAGTAGGACAGAAAGAGAACCACTTCCATAAACCCAAACAACCAAAAACATTAGCCTATACCAACTGCATCAAACATTATAAACCTATCAATAATCCCAGAAAGATATAACCAGTCCATCTTAATATCCATCCACAAAAAAGGTTATATAAGCATAACCTTAATAAAGTATCCAAGAAAAAACTAGAATTTTTAACATAGATAAAACTAGAAATATGACAGTCCAGGAAACTATGGCCTATACCACCAAAACTCCTTAGACAAGAGAAAAAAAATCAAAAACAAGTAACAAAAAGTAGAAGAAACAAGAGCTAAGGGTTAAGCATCCTCAATAAGGCTCCACACCTTCACCAAGTCCTCAACAGAATCTTCAGTTATCTTTTGACTCCATCTTTCCTGAAAAATCAACCTTGTCATTATTCACCTTTCTCCATTGTTGTTTCTTGATTTTTCCTTGTCCTGAGATAGTATCCATTACATATTTTTTCATTACCGCATCCACAACCTTGCACATATTCTTCATAGCACTCTCAAGTTCCTAGAAACTACTAGCATTGTCATCCTTCTACATCATATTTTCCAACAACTCCATCGTTTCCTCCAACCTTTACACTCTAGCAATATCTAAACCCGACATTTTATAATTCAAGTCATCATTACCAGGGTTAGTAATATCCCTATCCTTTGGTTCATTAGCAGCAATTCCTTTTTCCTCTGCCATATTAGTGTCCTCTTTAACATCCTACACATCCTCCTATTGCATATCACCTTCCTCCTCCTCTTGGATATTCCACATCCTCTGACCTCAACACCTCCTCCTCAGGACCACCATCACCCAAACTATTCGGCACATAATCCTTAGAGGAGGAATCCTTTCCTCCCTGGCCACCTTCTTCCCCTTATTATCCAAAGACCATTCCATAATATCTTCTTCCAAACTTTTTGATTTTTTATTGTTATCAGACCACTTTGACAAAACGAAAGCAAGGAAAGTTGATCTTTGACCCATCGGGGTAGAACATTTAGGGTTGTTATCATTATCATCAAGTATTGTTATAATGTTAAGGTCAACCCCAACTCACGAATCATATTTTTTCTCTTCTTGTTCATAGCGAGAGCAATGGGAGCAACACTACATTTTTTTGGAGTAATTTTAACGAGAGTCGGCCAAGAGGGGTCCATAGAATTAGGGGAGGCCTTAGCAGAATCTTTGGTTGGGGAGTGGGGACAACTTTCTATAAGCTCAATTTTAACAGAACTCTTGGGAATAGGATTTTCAATCAAAATTTGGAAAACATTTCTTTGCGGAGTGGTAGCTAAGGCATATTTGCATATGGCATGAATCAAGCCCTGGTGTAAAGGAGGGTTATCACCATTGGTAAGGCTTTGGATAAGGGAGGAAAAGAGGAAAAAAAGGTAAATTTATTTTCTCAAGGTGTCAAATATGCCTCAGAATCGGGAAGTGATAATCGTGGACAAACTAAAAATGGCCTTCTAACATAAAGTATTTCATAACAAAGAAGCAAACATTATGGTAAGGTGAAGGAATCAAAACCCTAGAGTAACCATTTTCAAATATTTGAGCTTTTTCTTTAGCTTCAAAAAACTTGTCAATGTAAGTTTGATATTTTTTGGTGCTTACCTTATCAATCTTCTTCCCTTCATATGCAAGCCCCATCACTTTGGCTATGAGCTTAGCATCAATCGTATAATGGAGACCATCTAGCTCAACTTCCCCATATTTCCAAGAATTCACAAACTTGTAGCTAAGTTGTTCGTTGTAACCCTCCATGGTCACAAAGTAAGGAGTAAACCCAACCCCCTCAAATAAACCCCAAAGATCCACATTGTTTTTTAGGAAGTCGTACATACTCGGCTTTGTCCTCTTTCTAGGGCCTCCCATCTTATTTTCCTTGGTAGAATAATTCTTAGGAAGGAGTAAATACTCCACTCTTCAACCTTCATTGTTCACAACAGTAGCAACAGGTAATTCAAAAACTTTAGTTTTGATAGATACTTGGTGGCTTTTCATTTGTACGAATAACGGCTCGAACCTTCTGGTAGTTTGTTTAAAATAATCAATCTAAATGCAATGCCAATTCTCATATTTTTGAATCCTACCATTAAGATAAATGATAGGTCCACCACCTTTTTGAGTCATGATTACTCTATTTTTTTACCCACCTTCACATCGGTTATAACACATGTCAAAAAGTCTTTTTCTCAAATCAATCGCAAAAATTTTAGTGTGAGTAATAATCACTATACCCACTTTCACATCTTTCTTATTAACACATGAGGTTTCCAAATCGATCCACCCTTTCCTCCCCTTTATTTTTAAATATTTAAGATTTGGCGTACAACTTCCTTTAATTACGTACCTCCCAATCCATCTTATCAACTTGCCCAATTGCCACATAAGAAAGACGAAAGCCAATGTGACAATTGGACAACACTACGAGCCTCTTTTTCTAATTATTATCATTATCTCCATGATAAATTAAATCCCTCAATCTATCCTTAGAAATCATTTCCTTAATTTGGTTTGATAAATTGGTAAAGTCCCAATATTTCAACACCTCCTACCTGAAACCAAAATTTTCCATAGCATCGATAGCCCTATTTCCTTCCCTATAGGTATGTCATATCTTGCAACTTTGGAAATATTGTAACATATTTTTCATTTCATCCAATAAATATTTTAACTCCCAAAGAATCTTTTCCTTATTGTTTAAATAATTAATTATTAGCTTGGAGTTGCCTTCCAAAATCACTTTAGTGTAGCCATTATCTTTTAGATAACATATTCCTATCCAAATAGCATAAGCCTCAACAAAATTATTTGTTGTTGTTACTAAACCCTTGTTTTATCTAGCCACATAGATGCCATGATGATTTATAAAAATTCCACCTGCCCTTTCTAGGCCTAGATTCCCTTTCAAACATCCATAAAAGTTGCATTTAATCCACCCTGGGTCCGAGGGAATCCAAATGGTGCTTTTCCTAATTAGTTGTTTAGCCTAGTTAACATTACTAAGATCATGAGAAATTCCCCATTGTTGCTTGATTCTCATCTCTTGATATGAAGGCTCTTTCTTTGACAGAGCATACTTACAACTTTCTATGCAACATCTCTAAAGACTATATTATTCCTCTCTTTCCACAATCCCCAAGTGAGGAATGGGGGGAGTTGTCTCCAGAGGTCAATAATTATATTGTGAGAATAGGAGCATATAATCCAACAATTAACAAACATTTTTACCAAAGTAGGGAAGACCCAATCACCCATCAGATTCTTTAAGAAGAAAGCCCAAACTTCTTGAGCATAAGAACATTGAAATAGAAAATGCATAATGGTTTCTTCCTCTTCATTACAAAGGTAACACTTATTTACTAGAAACCATCCCCTTTTATTAATATTTTGAATTGTGAGAATCTTTCTATGCATCACTATCCACCAGAAACAATTAATCTTGAGAATTAGGTTCTTGCTCCACACCATATTCTAGTTAAAGACCCCTAATTGGAGAGGTTGTGTTTCCATAGTCTCATAAGAAAACTTAACTGAAAATATCCAAGAAGCATTTTTTGCCCAAATCCACTCATCATTCTTGTTCCTTGAGAAAATATCAGGATCCCCAATCTGTCACAAGAGGGATTCCAAAGCAACATCCCAATTTAGATGTTTTCCACCCTTAAAAACAACATTATTCAAATAGATCCTAAATTCAATCCATTTTGGTCTCGAACCTTCCCAATTTAAATAATTAGAGACCTTCTTTCCAATACTTCTCTTCAATTTGATTTTGATTTGCTAGAGGTTGTCACTAGCATACAAGGGAGCATGGGTAGACCAAGCATCCTCCCAAAAGTCAATTTTGAGCCCATTTCCAATTCTCAAATTTTCTCCTTTTGTTAGAGTTCCTCTAACCTTTAATAGGTTATTTCAGAAGACAAAACCATAGGGAAGGTCCTTTTTCCTGAGAAAACAACAAAGATCCTTATTACCCAAGTACTTAGCCTGTAGAATCTAAACCTAATCATTTTTCTCCTTCCAAAAGAAACCAACCCATTTTTTCCACAAGAGCTTTATTGAACATTTTTATTCTTCTTATACCCAATCATCCTTCTCTCTTCATAGTGCAAACAATTTCCCATCTAATAAGTGTCATTCTTTCCCTCTCTTCCACACTCAACCATAAGAACATCCTTTGAATCATTTCAATTTTCTTAGCAATATAGGCAGGAATGTTGAAAAGAGAGAGATAATAGACAAGTATGTTTTGTAAGGAAGCTTTTAAGAGCTGAACTTTCCCAACAAAACTTAGCAATTTACCTTTCCACCCAGCCAGCTTCTTCTAAATCTTTTCCACAATATCATTACAGTAATTACTATTAGGTTTTCTTGAGATTGACAGTAAGGCCAGGTAGGTAGCAGGAAGATCAACCTCCTGGTAACCTAAAATATTTATAACTTTCTCTTTAACAATTTGGCTGGTATTGAAAAAATAGATTTTACTTTTCTGGTAATTGATAAATTGGATAGAAACTTTAGCATATTTATCAAGGATCACTTTCCATTGTTTCACTTCCAAAATAGAGGCCTCGCCCAAGAGGATAATGTCATCGAGAAACTGTCGATGTGAAGTAGGGGGAAGGGATGAAGAAACACAAAAAAAAAATTAGTGCTTTATTTGCAAGTTGTCTATGGATATTACAGCCCAAAACTTCAACAACAATGAAAAACAAGTAAGGAGACAAAGGGTCCCCTAGTCTCGGGCCACATACAGAAGAGAAGAATCCTTGAGGAACCCTATTAATCAAGACATAATACTTAGGAGTAATGACACAAGATCTTATTAAGTTGAGAAATTTACCTTTGAATCCAAATTTTTCAAAAATAGCAAATAGGAAATTCCAAGAGACATGAACATAAGCTTTAGAATTATCCAATTTCAAAGCCATACCTTATTTTTCACTGAGATCCATAGAATGTAACAACTCATGAGTGTAAATAGCCACATCCAATATTTTTATTCCCTGAACAAATCCATTCTATTTAACAACAATCATTTTATTCAAGACTAATTTCAGTCTATTAACCATAATATTAGAGCAGCTCTTATACGTGGTGTTACACAAACTAGTAGGTCTATAGTCATTCATAGAAGCAGCCTCATTCAGTGCAATAAAGGTGGTGTTCATATGATTTAAAAGCCTTCTTGATCTGAAGAAATCCTTGACCGCATTGAACAAATCAGATGAGACAATGTCTCAATAAACATGGAAAAACTTGGAGGAAAGTCATCCGACCCTAGTGCTTTAAAAGCACCAAAGGAGAAAACCACCTCCTTAACTTCACTCATAGAAACAACTTTAGACATTTCTTTTAAATCATGTTTTGTGATAACATTAGGAATCACCTACAAAAATTCATCCAACTCAGAATTATCAACCATTGGCAATTTAGGAAAATTTGAGAAAAAGGAAACAACCTCCTTAGCAATGTCCTCCTCCTTATCAAGTCTTGTCCCATTAGAGGTAACTAAAAATATAATCATGTTTCTACCTCTATGTTTTAAGGTAGATTGATGGAAAAAAATTGTATTTCTATCCCCTTCCCTCAACCATTGGATCCTCAATTCCTATTTCCAGAAAAATTCTTCCTTTTTATTTATTTTATACAATTGAGATATAAGATCCCTTTCTTGATTACAAGTCTCCTCATCCATTATTCCCAACTCCATCAGATCTTGAATCTCCTTTATTTTTAATCTTAACTATTTTTTGATGGTAAAATATTCCCAAACGAATACTTATTCTAACCCTTAACATTCTCTTTGACCTTTTTCAGCTTCTGAGCTAATCTATATATGGGAGTACCATCACATGGGGCCTTCCACCACTCTTCAACAAGGGATTTAAATTCTGAATGAAGAGACCAAATAATTTCATATCTGAAAGGAAAGGGTCCTTTAACCATTTTATCTTCCCACTCAAGAAGGAGAGCACTATGATCAGAGCCTGTTCCAGGGAAAGCAGTAAGAGTAAGATTCTATAAAATGTTCCAGTTGGAGGAAACAATAAATCTATCCAACTTAACCTAGATTAGATGACTACCCTTTCTCCTATTAGTCCATTTAAAAAGAGAACCATTGAAAGGAATTTCCATTAACCCCGTAGATTTAAGAAAACCCTATAATTCCATCATGCTATATGAGAAGTCAATAAGACCACTCTTTTTTGAAGGATACAAAGGGGAATTAAAATCCCCACCAAGCATCCAGAACTCTTCCTTTCTATTGATAATGATACCCTCTAGCAGGTTCTATAGGTCAAGCCTATCAAGCCTTGAGTTAGGACCATAAATATTAGTCATATTCCAATTGACAGTGGTTATAATATCTTCCATAGAAACTATAAGACAATTTTTATTACAAAAAATTAGCCTTCCAGGAAGCCTAGAAGGGTTCCAACAAGTAGCAATCCCCCCAAGGCTCCCTCAGCATCACTAACTTCAAAACTAGCATAAGGCCAGAGCCACTTTATCACTTTTTCAAAGTTTTATCTTTTCATTTTAGTTTCCTGAATTAAGGGGACATCTGATTTCACACCAACCAAACAAATGTTGTTTATAGGGGCCATTTAGTTCCCTCACATTCCAAGACATCAGACGCATCATAACATAAAGGATAAATAGTATCACCTTGATAATACTAAGAATATGAGAATATCTCCCCTTACTTCTTTTTGGATTTACTCCCAGCCAAGGAGTCAAGAGTTCTCTGCTTTCCAGTAGCCACAACTCTTGTTGTATCTTTGTTCCTCAAATATTTTAAGAGAGGTCTGGCCACTTTCTTATTTCCTCCCACATCTAGTTTCTTCGTTTTCCTTGATTTTGTATCTATCTATTCCTCTTCCACAACACCCTTTTTTGGGGGAACAAGAATTCATCAATATTTTCTTGATTCCATCTTTACCTTCCTTCTCTTGTTTATCTTTTGGCATTTGACCATCTGCCAAATCCAGATCTGCCATAGGGAGCTCAGGAAAGAAAGTCAATAACTTTTCCATTTGGCTTTCTATCTCACCATCCTCAAGAGATTCCCTTTTTTGTTCCTAAATTTTAAAATCAACTCCCTCCATTTCTTGTGATGAATTTTTCAAGTTATCCAACTTTTCATTACCATTTTATGGTTCAAGATATTTTTCCAAAGAAGGTGAGTTTAAACACAATAGTAGCCCCCTCAGAAAGGACCTTTTCAGCATTGTTTGTGAGGACACCCTCATTTAGAGACTTACCCTCAGCTTCTTTCAAAATTTAAGACACCATCACATTATCAAAAAATAGTAATGTCAAGTTAGGACTTGGTATAGCAGGCTCCTTCATCAAGTTCATTAGAGCCACATTTTTAAAGGGAGATCTCAATAAGACTCTAGATTGAGGGTTTTAAGGTTCAAGAGGGATTATTTTACAAGCATCCTATAGATGACCAAACTTATTACACCCTTGGTAAAAGACCAGAGCCTTTTCATATTCCAACGATTGAACCTATCATCCAAATTTTGATTTTAAGGTCACAGAGGTGGGAAGAACTATGTTGACGGTCACATTCACACACATTCTAGCATAAACCAGTTGATACTTGAGAAGAGTTGCTTTATCCACCGTAACTAGGATGCCAAACAAATCAAGAATACCTTTAAAAACATTTTGGTGCTAAAATTCCAAAGGTAAACCAAGGAGCCTAACCCAAGTAGGGAAAACTTTACCTAGGTCTACAAAGGCATCAAACCCTGGTTTGCACTTACACAGGGACAAAATATTCTTAAATCTTCTATTGAAAGCCCAAGGGCCTCTTGTGAGAACCATAATCATATCCTTAGGTATAATAAAGGTAATAAAAATAGACCTTTAGGCATAGCACTTATAGAGACACTGCCCTTGAGATTCCAAGTGTTAGTGGCCCACTTACGTACCTAGTCAATATTAGGACAACCAGCAAAGCACTTTCCAACCAAGGACAACTTTAGACCCTCAATTGCATCATTAAGGATTACATTTGGGACATCCACTTCATCCCCCTCTACAATGAAAAAATCAAACAAAGAATCTTAGGGTACCTTTGTCGAAACCTTTCTAGCAACAAGCTTTTCCACATAGGACATAGGGTCCTCATCAACTAAAAAAGAGTCCTTACCCTCGGGAAAGGAAATTGACCCATTCAAACCCCCATGAATAGGAACAGGAGAAGCACTAGGTATACTTTTAGTTCCCGCAAAATACAAAGGTGAGGAAGCGGATTTCTAGAAAGGAGCATAGTGCATAGGTGGGGGAGCCCTGTTGGGGCCCCCACCAAGCCGAATCATCAAGAGATGTAGAAGCTTAGAAATTTGAAAAAATGAGTGCATGTAGAGAGAAATCAAATCTCTTCTTTTGTGTTATGTTAATTTAGATCCTTATATGCATTTAATGTTATTAGATCATAGTTGCATTTAAGTTAACATAGCATACTTAATCATAATGTATCATCTAATGTAAACTAAAAAAGTTTTAATTAGATCACATAAACATTAAATCATGAAGATATTTATTAGACATTCTTGCAAAGGATATTTAATAAATCATATTGACATTTAATCGAACACAAGATCATAAAAACATAAACATCAATGCTCATATATGGTCAAGCCATTTGGAAAGCGCCAAATTTGGTGCTTGCCAAATGATCAAGCCATTTGGAGAGCGCAATATGGTTTGTTTAGGCAATCTTTTTTGCAATTTTGCATGTTTTTTGTGTTATATATTGGTGCACATGCCCAAACATGAACAAATTATACTCTTCAAATAATAAATTAAACCATTTTGTCTATATTCAGTAGAGTAACTCTTCAACATCAGCATCAATTACTTCTCTAGTTTATATTCAATATAAAAATAAGTATTTACATAAATAGTGCTTCAATAAAATATGTGTATGTGAATTGAAACATTTGATTAATTCCTTAAAGTGTAATGATCAAATCATTCATGAATTCTCTTAACATGTCGTTCATCCTTGTAACAATGTAAAATTTATGCCTATTCAAGTACAAAAATATAAATTTAATAACTTGGGCCCACATTATGTACCAATCTAGAAGTAGAAATATAAATTCTTGAATCATATCCTAGATAACTTGGGCCCACACTAACTACCAATCTAGAAGTAGAAATAGAAATAGAAATCCTTGAATCATATCTTCAATAAATTGGGCCCACAATATCTACAAATATTTTTACTATTGGTATTTGTATAGCCAAAAAATATGTTTGAGGGTGTGAAACCATATTTTATATGTTCATTCTAATAATTGTTAAGTAAATTATCAATTAAAAAGGAAAAATATTTTTGTATAGCTTTTATTCCAAGCATCATCCCAACTAAAAATATTAAAAATATATTGTAAACAAGTTTGACCCACCACATAACTACTAAGATTCCTATGATAAAGTAGGAATTGGAGCTTGTCATTAATATACAGTTATTGTTAGTAAAGACCTAAATAAAAAAGACTTCAAGTGTAATTTATCACACATGGTTGAAGGCAACTCATAACCTTTCCAAAATTTACCAAGAAAAAAAATGTATCTTTTATCAATCTAGATAGACCTCAATCACAAATCCAATAGCTAGAAATAACTCCCTAAAAATTGAATTTTAAGAAAATATTAAAATAAATATTAGAATACACACATAGATTTTAAAGAATAAAATCTACTTATACACTTAGATGTCATTGACAGATCATATAGGCGTGTCCAAATAATTTAAATTAATTTCTTAATCCTTCACCACCTTCTTCATTTTTTGGATCAATATATAACTATCTTTGGATACTATTTGAAAACAATGTACCTACTTGAGTAGATCAAAAAAAGAGGATTTGTGTATCTTAACAAAAAAATCCTCTTATTAACTTTCATAGATAATTTGAAATCCTAACCTAAGAGGATTTGTATACATGTTGGGGTGTGTAAGCAATGTGAGGTTTTGAAGAGAACAAAGAATAAGAGCCTAACTACAAACAAAACAAAAAATTAATTCAACATATATAAATATTTTTGAGATATAGAAAAAAATAGTAAGGTATTTAAAATCCCATTTATAGGATATTGTAAACTTCCAACTATTAAAGATAAAAGAATAAGAGTGTGTATTACATTCAATATAATTAGGGAAGAGGGAATTTGAATAGTTTGTATGATGTTATTATACTTGAGGAGATAATAGGTTTATTATGGTCTAACGAGTGTGAGGGAGGAAGGATGGTGGAAGAGGATGTTAGAGGGTGATGGTGGTAGTGATAGTGAGAATATTCTAAAATCCTCTATTATTGGTGGTGAAGGCTGAGTTTTTAATTTAAAACCATGAGCAATGTAATGCATTGAAGGGTGTAGAAGAGAGGAGACGATGATGTCAACACATAGTGAAGGACCTTATTGACCTATAACATCACATGTACAAACATTTCACCACTTCCTCTCCAAATATTTTATTAAGTCATAAATGTTGTGGTACTCTTTCTCAATATATTTTTTGAGGCTCTACACCTTCACCCTACTTAGTAACTTAGTTTCCAAAAATCAAACAACTAAAAAAACCATCACAAAGTTGAAAAAGATAAAGATGACAAAACCACCTAGCTAATAGAGTCCCAAGACAAACCCTTTCATCATTAAACCTTTTGTTCCTATATTTTGGGCTACTATGTGACCTTCACTTGTAGTTTTTTGATGAATTTTTAAAAAATGATTTGCTTATATCCAATATATAATTATGTCACCCATAAACTTGATCAATTTACTAATTATGAGAATTATCCTAGTTGGCTTCAAAAGTATGAATGTATTAATTATGTAGACCAAGCAAGATAGCACAAGTAATGTGTTTCCCATTGAATAGCTTAGTAACTTAGTGGCCTAACTTATGGATGTCATAATATTCATTATTTCTAAAAAAATGGTTAACTATGCCAAAAAAAGATATGATTTGGTTTTCTTGATGGTGAACCTCTACATGGGCACTCCCTTTCTTCTCTTAGAGATGATTTTTTTCCCCTTTCCCCTAATCTATTTTGGAGCAACCAAGATCAACTTATAAGATCCAAGAACTTCCATAAAGAAGAATTTACACACAAGCAACAATATCATACAAGTATAAAATGTGTAAAGAAACCTTGAATATAAAGGTGAGGATGAGGAGGTGAGAATGTGGGACTAAAATTTTGATTACCCCTCAAAATGTAAGACATGGTGGGTACACTTTTGAAATTTGTGAGGACACATATAGAGTCCACATAATATGATACCAAAAAAAGAGAGTCTCTCTAAGTGATTTTAAGTGTAGTATTAATAGGACCAACTAGAGAAGATAATCTTTAATTAAATAATAACAAGTTTTTCACACTAAAATTTCCCTTAAGTGATACTTAGGGAGAAATATAAATGTTAAAAAAAAGATGCATTATGGGTTCAAACAACAAGGCATAATGAGGTACCCATCTACAAAAAAAAATTTCTCACCAATAGAGAAAAAGAAAAAACTCCTCTCCAATAGAAAGAATGAGAAAGAAAAAAAAAACTTTCTTGAAAATTTATCCCTAAAAGATAAGAATATGAAGAACCCTTGAAGCATGTAGAAGCTACAAACTTTGTTAAAGAAGAACTAGTTTCTACTAGAATTAGAGAACCATCAAATTAATTTGGATTAGGGTAATTAAGGAATAAAATATTACATTAGTGACCTCAATCACACTACTCAGCCATATATGCATAGATGACACAAGGAAAAAAAATGAAGTAGAAAATGTAGATGGTTTTATAATCAAGGAGACACAAAAAGCACTACATGGGTGACTCTTTTGACACTATTATGTATGTATGTGGTGTTCTACATAAGTAATAGAGTCTTATGAATACTGATTAACTAAGAAAATTAGAAGGTTTCCTTCATTACTCCATTGAAACCAAGGAAGCATTAGCATAACCATGTGATGATACCCCATAATTATAACAAGGGAGAGGTATTAGAAGATCCACTTAAAATGTGTCATGATGGATAAATAAATGAAGAAGAAAAATAGGTCTAATATGATGTACAATAAATTCAAAAAGGGTGTACAAATAACAAGGAACACGCACATGAGGCTATAATATTGAATTCTTCATTGTTATAGAGGGAAACTCACTAAGAAAAGTTGTGACGAAAAATAACAATTCATGTACACAATTACACATGTCACTTTATAAAATATGATGACTATAGAAAGGCACAATTCATGATGTGAAAATTCCCCAAAAGGAAAATAAAAGAATAGTTTTGACACTTTATTTTAGATTTTTCATAAATAAATGTGTTGTAGATTTCTAACATGTATTCGAAAATATGACTAAAGAATAAAAAAATGAGACTCAACATGTCTTGCTTTTCATAAAATATGTAATTATCCCTTAATTTCTTCTTTATCACGAAGGTAGACTCACTTGATTTTGAAGAGGGAGTGAATTGTTTATCTTTAATTGGGAGTCATGACTTGAAGTTGATTTTTCATTATATTATTGTGAATTAAAGTTCATTTTTAGTTTGAGCTATTATGAACTACACTAAAAATTAAAATGATCATTGAAAATGTGCCTTACAACCCTCTATAATAAAATATTGTTGAAAGTAGAGCCCCTTAGAAAATTAAAAGGTGTTTCTAGTAAAAAAATATCAAAAAAAACACAAAATCAACTATTTATAATGTGTAATGATTTAACAAATTTTGAAAAATGGCTTTCCAAACTAATTTTATGACTTTAGAATCAAATCCTCACATTTTTTTGATAATATTTTTTTTAATGTCTAATTTTGATGTCATGGGAAAAGATATGCCCTATCAAAAAATATAAATAAAGAGAAGCTTCAAGTTACAATTATACTTATAAATAGTAAAATTATATAAAAATTCTAACACCATGATCAATTTCTTAGAAAGAGATTTCCAACTCTCAGAAATTAAAAATATGATTTTATATGCCTAATTTATGTTAAAAAGAAAAATACATCCTTTAAGAGTATTGCACAGACCTTAGTAGCACCGAGGTGGTCCCAAGATAGTATCACTTTGTTGGGAAATAGGTCAGTGGCACTCAAGTAGTGTGTCACCCAAGTAGAAATGAGTGTTAGTGGTTGGTACTAGAGTTGGCATGTTGGTTTTTAATCCCCTAAGGGTTATGTGCAATTAAGGGTTTAATAGTCCACAACTCCCAATTTGTTTCTTACATGATGATAATTGATTTCAATCCTATGTAGAGGGAGTACCTTACACTTTTTTTAAAATTGATTCTCACTATACAGTGGCATAATAGCACATAAATCAAGCAAACATAAATGTAATTTGATAATATAGATATATGATGAGTGTATGACAACATGGATCCATATAGATTATTTTGGTTTCTATGTGACTATCATTAAATCCCCTTACAAAAATGTCAAAAAATGTCTCTAAAAATTAGTCTTATATATAAAAATACAAGTTTTTGTGCCCTTTAAGTATAATCATGAGGTTAATATTTCTTCTAAATACACTATATAAAATTATCTATCTAAAAAGTTTTACAAATTCAAGATGATTTGGAAGGTATTTGTAAGATTTCTTTGATATCATGTTAGAGTATCTAAGATCAATTTGCAAGATCCAAGTAGCCTACCTAGCTTTTATGCTTGGGAGTGGTAACTATTCAAGTCTTTTCATTCAAGCATACTATTTTTATTCTTTAAGCATATTGTTCTCTTTATCATTTTACGTCTATTTTCATTATCTCATCTAAGGCTATCCATGGAGGTGGAAACACCAATATGGGGGCTTGACTACAAAAAACTCCTAAATATCCACCCAAAATTTTCTCTTTGGTCTTGTGTGTGTAGGTACATGTGGAAAATATACTTGGAGAAATATTGGACTTTGTAAAACATTTCTAGTGATATCTTAAACCTCTCCTTATCTTTTTTTTTCTAACTTTCACTTAGCATATGTATTTATTTTTGTCACTTTATATTCATTGTATACTTGCATTTTGTACCCCTTTCATGCCTAGAAATTTGTGCAAAGTATTTTTTTCTTCTTTTGATGACTTTTATTTTCTATCCATATAGGACACCAACACAATGCATTGTTATTCAACAGTTGTGTGTTCATCCTGGATATAGAGCTTGCTAAGATATTTGGAAGACCTCTATACTTTGCACTTTTGGTTTTTGATGTCTGAAAGGTCCAAATAATTTATGTACTCTATTAAAAATCGCATTCATCTATTTCTAATTCACTTGAGTCATGTCAATTAAGGTATTTGAGAGATGTTTTTCTCCTTGAGAACCTATTATCTTGAGGGTATCAAATTCCCCCTACATTTTAGTGAACCCAACATGAACTCACCTTGTAAAATATTTCCAAGCATCATTTTAAAGCTTTCCGTCCCCCTTCATTTTCTTCTCTCATTTTCTAAATTTTGTAAGGTTGTGTATTGTGAATACTTCTCTATGAGATTCACAACCTAGTCCACAACCTAGTCCACAACCTTTAGATACGTAGTCAAAAGAAGTTTGAGAGCTACCATACCTCCAAAATAGTATAGTCCTACTAGACCCGACCTAATGTTTTTCAAAACTCTGATCCTTTTGGCCCCTAGTAGGTCTTTGGGAACTCTTCTCCTTAAAAATCTAAAAACAATCTCCTTCAAGGTCTCCTTCTATAGATTATGAAACTACTTTTAGGGTCCCCTTTGAGAAAGTCCAATCTTTGGAAGAGAACCTAAATCATTTCAAATATTTTACTTAATCGTGACAAATTTTTTGCTCAAGTTTATCTTTTTGTCAATAATTTGAGAAACCCATTCATCTCATATCGCAATGGCCTTGAGTTTCTTCGTGTGCTAACGAACATAGTTGAGACTCATGTACCTTCATACACGTCATTCTTGATTCATCATCTCGATGTTGAATTAGATATCACTAGCACCTAGTTGAATCTTTTGATGCCTAAGGTTTCTATGCATATGGTAGATTCCAATCCTATGGTACCCCCTATGTCTTCTAATAACAACATAAATGTTTTGCCTCCCATTACTCATGGGGTAAATATATATCGTATTCCTTTGGGGTATCATATCCCTCCACCTAGCTCTAAACTTCAAACTACTATAGTGCAATTTTATGTTGCAATGGCTAATCTACCTCCCATGCCATCTAATCCCATCTTAAATACCCTATTAAAAAATATGGGTCAAATGCAATCTCATCTCTCCAACCTAACACTACCACACAATCCACTAGTGCTCCATATTATCTGTAAGAGAGGGGGACCAACCACATCAAGGCTCTAGGTCATAGAGAGTTGATTTTTGGAGTTGATACTATGTCTCAGACAGCTCTCTATCTAAGGACAGAAGCACAGTTTTGGGATGATAGTGTGGCGTGTTGGCGTCTATATGGTCAAAAAAAATAAACACAATACAAAGTGCCTAAAAACTAACTGAAAACCTAGCTAGTTGGTTTTGATGAGAAAACGAAATGATAAAATATGAGAAATAGAGATGAAGATGATAAAACAAATATATGAAAGCTAGGATGACAAAGATAATCTCACAAAAGTGCATATTTTCCAGCTAGCTCCACATGTACATTCACCTACACATAAGCAAGAGGGAAAATTGTTAGGAATGTATAGGGGCCCACCTCTGTCAAACCCCTATTTTAGTGTTTCTACCTCCACAAACAACCAGAAAGCAATGAAGTAGAAGTATGCGATAAAGGAAAGAAGAGAGAAAAAAAACACTACAAATAGTATTATTCAACTTCTATCAAATCACAAAGGAGAGGAATGAAACATTACCACATCAACCCAAAAGCTCACTATCCAATGGAGGAGAATATGGACTTGGCAAGGTCACCATAGTCATGACTATGATGAAGGGAGGTCTCACAAGACTCCAAGCCCACACTTCTATGGCTTGCTTCACACTTGTAATGTGGAGTTGATGAAGCTTCAAATGTTGTTGTAATGGAGTATTCGAATGTTTCTTGAGAGTGAAGTGAAGTTGAAAAAATGCTAAGAGAATGTGAATCTATTGCTTAGAGAATGATATGAGATGAGAATGGATGTTTTTGAAGGTGGGATGGGAAGAATCTATCATTTTCAGCGTCGGTTGGTTGAAGAGGGACATTAAAATTAGTCCCCAATTAGGAGAGTAACGGCTCTTCCAACTTCAGACGTGGGAATCCATCAAGGACGATAGCGCGCAACACAAATGTCTGCACACTATATGTGCATCCCTGACAAATATTATCTCACTGACACAAAGGACAGATTCCAAGTGGATGGAAGGTAGTTGGGTGATGTGGAATTTCTCCCTTGGATTTAATTTTATAAGCTAAGGGTGTGTGAAAGGGGAATTTGCATAAGGGGTGAAAATTTTCTCCTATACATTTTTCCCACTTTTGCGAGCACGAGTACTAATGAGTGCTTCAATAAAGTAGATCAAAGAGTTAGTAGGGTTAGAAATTTATATCTAAACCATCAAGGAAGCAGACCATGATCTGGAGAGTTCAAAATCACAGGATAGGTAATGGACTCCATGGGTACTCTCCCTGGGGAGTTTTGAACAAAGAGACTCCATAGCCCCGCAGAACTATGAAGCTGCACAAAGTACACCAAAGGCCCTCAGACCAATGATGGAAAAATCCCATAGGAAGAAAGCATCTAATAGGACCACAAACCTGCAAGGAGGCAACTCCCAAGATCTCTCACATGAGGGAAGCCCCGAGAAGTAAGTGCCTTACAAGCCCGCAGACCTGCAAGGAGGCGACTCCCAAGATCTCTCACATGTAGGAAGCCTAGAGAATTAAGTGCCTTATAGGCCTATAGACCTATAAAAAGGCATCCCCCAAGATCTCTCGCATGTAGGAAACCCAAAGATATAAGTTCCTTATAGGCCTGCAAACCTACAAGGAAGCATCCCCCAATATCTCTCACATCGAGGAAACCCATAGAAGGGGACTCTGTAGAGTTGGATAGTGGCTTCACAGGTGCACCTACAAAGCGACATGTTTACCCGCAGATAGAACATGTCTAAAATAAAGCATCCACATAGGAAAATGAGCAGATAGTCATGCAAACCATCGACAAGTTGGAAGGCCTTCAAGGGGTTCCCTTGGGAACCTAACATGAAGAGGGGTCCACTCAAGGGATGCACCGTTTAGAAGTGCAAAAGAGATTTTTTTTCTCAAATTGATTTTTCATTAAGGAATTCTTTCAAAATATGTTCACTTCATCAAGGAATTTGAAAGGAAGAAAATGCCCCCTCGCAAGGGGAAGGTCAAAGTTCCTCCCACCTCAAAGGAAAGTTCTCAAGTTCTTTCTTTGCAAACTCATGATGAAGGAAACACGTTTCATTAGGGGTCCAAGTTGAGAATGTGATACTTGAATTTTTTTGCAAAGATTCTCAAGAAAAGATTCATTGGTAATGAATGCATTTTCTGAAAATCAAAGTGTTATAGAAATGGAATTGTCACACATATGAGGGACAACTCAAGCAAAGAGAGAGAAAGATAAAAGAAAATTAAAAAGAGACAAAACATCACAAACAAAGGGAATAGGGGTGATTTAATATTTTGGGATCAAAGCTGCTCATGAATATATATATAAGTATAGTAATAGTATATAAATGAATTGTCATCAACCCCTACTATATCAAACCATGTTAAGAATACACAAGAAGACAAAGTAAAAAATAAAAAATTGGTTCAACATGGAAGGGAAGCCTAAGTGCCCCCAACGGTTTGCATCGCCCCCAATCTGTCAAAAATCAAACACAAACATGGAAGAATGATGATATGATAGAAGAAGTTTCATGACACAAAATCACTCATGTATCCAAGCACCAACAAGGGTGACAAGGCTCATCTAGGAACACATAGCACAATCACAGGGGAACACATCACAACACACACACATCTAATCTAAAGATAAAGAAGATGCCTCCCTTTAACACTCATCAACCAAGAGGTCGTCTACTTCCCAATCTATATCATTATAAGGGGAAGGAGGAAAATCCTACAGTGGTGGGATATTAAGGGGAGGGGCTTTTGGTCCTCCCTCAACAAGGGCTAAGGAAGAAGGCCCCACAAGGTCTTCTCAACTAGGCTCTTGTGGAGCTATGGTCAACAACTTTGTGAAGATTGCTGATAAGTCTAGGACCTTGTCCAGAGAGTTGAACATACACTTTACTCGAGTGCCATGTCATGCCTTAATGGACAAAGAGGACTACGCCTGAGATTCACTGATTGGCTCACCAAGTGACTTAGGATCGGTGAAAAACTCAAGGGAAGTCGAGACTTTCTCCATTACTAGGTCGAAACAAGCTAGCATAGGACCACCCTTTGGAGAAGGCAGGCTCCTCTTATGCCCTCCATTGCTGGAAGGGCCAACATCTATATTTTTCTTCATAGGGGATGTGAACTCCCCACAGATGAGGCAAGAAGTATGGAGGAAGAGGAGGAGGAGAAAACCGCGACAGATACCACTGAAGTATTCGACATATACATGAGTTTAGGGAATGGTGGGATGTTCGAAAGGGACATCAACAAGGGTGGATCAACCAAAGGAGAAATGAACACCTGCACCTTTTTGGGGTCAGGAACACTCACAGTAGGAGCGAGAAGTGAGACCGAACTAGATTGAATGGATGTAGAGCGGAGGACAGAGGAGGACACAACAAGAGCCCTTGATGCAAGGAAGGTCATATCCTCTTCCTTCTTCTACAAAGTGGCCTACTCAGCTGCCAAAGCCTTTCGCCAACACTTGTTCTAACATGCAAGGTGGTTTTTGTGACTCTTCGAGCTAGAGGTCAAGAGTTCTGAAGGGTTAGAAGGCTCCTACTCAACCATAGGGGTGTCCATCACAACCATTTTTCACAAAGGGATAGACTTCTGAATGGGGGAAGGAGGAGAAAATTGAGGAAAAATAGGGGAAATCGACTCTAGTGCCTTGGAAATAGGCCTCTTCTCATTTATTGCTTTGGGAGCAGAAGCAGCGAGAAGCCGCAAAGACTGAGACATAGAAGATTTCCCACAGGGACCCTTTCTTTTACCATACAAGTAGAACCAAGGTCCGAATCGTTTGGTAGGGAGATTAGATATCTGAATCTTGGGTTTTTTCAAAGCTGATATCATCAGGCTCAATGCGTAAAAGCCTGGAATATTCATCCAAAACTCTTGTTTGGAAAGAGGAGCAGGAGAGGCATCCCGAAAATGAGCTAGCTTCTCTTTTCCTTTTCAGGAAGAGTGGGTAGCTTGTTGTTGCATTACCGGAAGGGTTAGTTTTGGTTGTCCCTTGCCCCCAATCTTATACTTCACATAGTTCTTGTAAAGTAGTTCCATTCTTATGGGGAGCATACCGACTGGGTTAGGCCAGAAATGGTCCAACAAGTAGCCCCCATGGGACACCAACAACTGGTATCTAGTGTCATGCACCACATGCACAACACCTTCATGGGATAATTTTAAACACTTGTGAATGACAGAGGAAATTCCATTCATGGAATCTAGCCAAGGTATGCCTAGCTTTAGCCTAAACAAATTTAACTCTAAAATAACATCAAAGACTATGTCTACAACCCTAGCTCCAACTACTAAGACAAACAGAGTTTTGAGCCATATGGATTGAGACAAAGACCGTTGTGCGTACATATAGTAGGTTTTGTTTCTTTGTACTCCTCACTCTGCAAAGAATTTAACAACATTTCTTTTGTAATGACATTCACTCAACTCACGGGGTCAACCAAGACCCCCATCACAATGTTACCATTGAGGTGAGCAGGAATGTAGAGGGGGGAGGCAGGTTGTTCAAGGGCATATCCTATGAGGTGAAGATCACGTCTGGCGAGCTGCTCGTAGGCTATGTGGTAAGAGTAATCATGCCCATGTTAACGTACACCTCAGGCCAAGTGGTAGAATCAAAGGGATCGATAATTAAGTTAGTAGAATGCAACAAAAATGGGTCTGTGTATATGTGCAACTCACTATTCGCTTTTTCCATTGATTTTTTTTCATTTTGTTTATTTCCATTGAGAAAAATAGTACCATCCTCTATGTGGTCATGTATCTCATGGCACAAGTGCATACAACATTTTATATCATGTCCATTAACTCGATGGTACTGATAGAAGGAATTTTCATCATACCAACTAGGGTAAGGTTTCTTGAGAGGTTTAGGGTTCTCCAAGGTTATGATTTTATCCTTCAGCAATCTATGTAAGATGGAAGAATAAAATTCTTCTAACTTTATGAACTTTATGTTGCATCTAAGGCCATTATCATTCATAGCAGCTAATACATTTGCAACAACCTTACCATTTCCAGAGATCGATACAAAGGATTTTCCTTCTAAACAGAAGTGCCAAGAGGATCCTCTAAACTGAATTACCATTTGTTGATATTCTTGTAACACAGCACACAAATGCATGAAAGAAGGGTACTTCATAAGGGAAAATTCCTCCTACCAAGGTCTCTGCAAGTTCCCTATGAACACCTTTTATACATCAGAATCGGGAAGTTGGTACAAGATTTATGAGAAGAGTTCTTGATACCACACTATGAAATCAATAATCTTCTCATTATCCCCTTGTTTACATCAGACAAGATCCAAAAAGGTCATATTTGGTTCGATTTTGGCTTGGAACTATCAGAGAAACTGATTTACAAGTTAATCAAATGAGAAAATAGAGTTGTCAGGTAAGGAACAGTACCATTCGAGTGTTGTATCCTTAAGAGATCGAGGGAATAATTTTTCTATCAACACATCATTATGGAAGAAGTTTGTACACTGGGAATTAAAGGAAAACACATGGGATATGTCAGAAGAAGGGCTAAAAGATAGGCTGGGCAAAGGCTTGGGAGAGACTCACCAACTAGCTCTACATATTACCCATATTTTGAAGAAGAGTGTTTAGAATAGGGTCTTGGGATGACAAAGGTCCAGTGGGACCTCCTCGAGAACCACCACCGAAACCACCTTTGGAACCACCAACGTGGCCACCACTGGAGTACTATCAAAGCCCCTTCCACCAATAGGGCCTCCACTAGAGCCACCTTCACTTTTCCAGCCACCACAATGGCCTCCATCAGAACCAGCTCCACCAACACCACCCCCACTATTGAATCCACCACCACTACCAAATCCCCCACCATTCAACCTGCCAAAATCTCCACCACTAGAGGTGACAGGAGGGGTGAAATTGAAACCTAAGGGTATTCTATTCACTTTGATAGTTTCAGACCTCTTAGAGGCTGAGAGGATGCTGATTGATGGGACTGTGTCAGCCATATACATAGACATGGGAGGCATCAACATTCCTAACTATCTCTCATGTTCTTTGAGAGCTTCCCCTTGTATAATGTTAGCATTTTTTGGAAGGGCACATGCTTCAGTCAGACTAGAGAGACTAGCCAAAAAAATTATGCTTGTTCGATCTTTTCCCACCATATACTTTATCTCACTAATAACCCTAGCGGCTCTAGCCAACTTTAGGTCCTTTTCTAGGTGATTCTCTAAGTCACCCAGCCTTTTGCTAAGGTTAGAGATATATTCTGAAGGAATGTGAATGACTTCACACCCATCTAATGATGATGGTGCAAGAGATGTAGGAGGGGTGGATACGTGGTCAATCTCATTAGAGAATCCTACCTCACCCATCGAAAACTACTCCTGGGTAGCAAGGCCAATGATAGATCCAACAAAAAGGCCTATAGAGAAACTAGAAGTGATCTTCATCCTCTCCATCGGAAGGTGTCACACACTTCTCCTAACAATGTACCCAGAAATCATGAATTGGGTTATGATGCTAATAAAACTTCACAACACTCAGAGGTAGAATGATCACAAGGTACAAGGGAAAAGTCTCAACACTAGTGAATGGGCAGATGTTGGTTCATGTCAAGTTCACCAAAATGTAAGAGAGGGGGACCAACCACGTCAAGGCTTTGAGTCACAAAGAGTTGAGAGCAGAGGACTTCCCTAACTTACCTTACTCTAAAAGATACTTTGGGATAAGGATTGAGAATGATGAGCACTATAATGTACTTCTATCACTCTACAGATCCTAAACTTAGGTTTGGTCTAGATGAGCTAGATTTTGGAATCGATATTGTGTCTTAGACAACTCTTTTTCTAAGGATGAAAGCGCAATTATAGGACGACAGTGTGACGCACTAGCGTCTCTCGAGTGTGCTAGCATCCGTACGATTAGAAAATAGTAAACACAATAAAAACTACCTAAAAACTAATTGACAACCTAGCTAGTTAGTTTTGATGGGAAAAATAGAATGACAAAGTATGAGAAATAATGATGAAGATAATAAAACAAATAGATGAAAGCTAGGATGACGAAGACAATCTCACAAAAGTGCATGTTCTCCAGCTAGCTCCACAAGTGTGTTCACCTACACACAAGCAAGAGGGAAAATTATTAGGGTTGTATAGGGGCCTGCCTTAGTTAGAACCTCGTTTTGGTGTTTCCACCTCCACAGACAACCATAAAGCAATTAAGTAGAAATATGCGATAAAAGAAAGAAGAGAATAAAAAACACTACAAACAGTATTATGCTACTTCTATCAAATCACAAAAGAAAGGAATGAAATGTTACCACCTCCACCCAAAAGATCACTAGCCAATGGAGGAGAATATGGACTTGGCATGGTCACCACAACTGCAACTATGATGAAGGGAGGTCTCGCAAGACTCCAAGCCCATGCTTCTATGGCTTGCTTCACACTTGCAATGTGGAGTTGATGAAGCTTCAAATGTTGCTATAATGGAGTATTGGAATGCTACTTGAGAGTGAAGTGAAGTGGAAAAAATGCTAAGAGAATGTGAATTTGTTGCTTATAGAATGAAATGAGATGAGAATGGATGTTTTTGAAGGTGAGATGGGAAGAATCTACCATTTTTCAGGGTTGGTTGATCAAAGAGGGATGTTACAATTCAGCCCCAATCAGGAGTGTAGCACCTCTTCCAACTTCAGACATAGGAATCCATTAGGGATGACAGCATGTCATGCAGACATCTACACACCGTGCATGCATCCCTAATAAATATTCTCTCACCGACACAAAGGAAAGATTCCAAGTGGATGGAAGGTAGTTGGGTGATGTGGAATTTCACCCTTGGATTTGATTTTCTAAGGTAAGGGTGTGTGAAAGGGGAATTTGTGTAAGGGGTGTAAATTCACTCCTATACATTATCATTGTATCCCTCTCACTTTGAACACCTTGAATGCTCACATGCTCCAAGGGATCAAGATATAAAAATTCAATAAGTGCAATGGAAAGAGAGATCCATAGAAACATGCCAATTCCTTTACCGCTTTGTGTAGTGACTTTTTACATCAAGATCATTTTCTAGAAAAATTGTTCCCACGATCTCTTAAAGAGACCATGATGGAATGTTCTACTTATTTCCTGATAATTCTATCTTTTCTTTCAGTCAAATTATGAATCATTTCTTACAACATTTCCAAGCGAACATTGGCTCCAAGTTCACTATCACTAACCTGGTCCATTACAAGCAACAACTAAATGAGAAGTTAACTAATTTCATATTTCATTTCTTGCTACCAATCTTCTCCTCATAAATTTCCTACATGACCTTCCTAACCATGACATCCAAAGGATGTTCATGGGAAGTCTCCAGCTGGTGTTAAGGGAAAAAGTCTCCAAGGTGAAATATCCTTCCTATTACACCCAAATTTTGATTTGTAAATTTCTTTTAACTTTTATGTTAAAAATGTGTTTTTGTCATGTTAATGGATGGTTTTATGTCAGTTGATATTTGATGAAATTATAATGCAATGCAAAATGTTTTGATTTTAATGACTATTGCTTTTAATCAATGATTATAACATCATGGATAATAATGAACTAACTGGTTGGATGGCCTTTTAAGTTGAATGCAAGAGTATATTTTACCCTCCCTGTTGGACAGGGAGAGTATCATTAGAGAGAAGAGTATAGACATGGGTAAATAAATGATGAAATTCCATTGTTGAGTTGATCACACACCCACATAGGATATCCGTCAAAGTCTGAGTAAGTTGTTTAATTCTACCCTATGATATCAATGAGTCAATATTTGTGTGATTCGGTCATATAGATAGGTAGAAATCATATTCTCTCCCTTTTTTTAATCTTTTTCAATAGTAAAAAGAAGACATTATTATGTCTTATCAACTTTATGTTTTACCTATTATTATAAAATTTAATTTGATTATTTATGAATTGAATTTTAAAAATCTATATATGTATATATATACGTGAATAAATATGAATATATACATATATAATAGTATATTGATAGAATTAATGTCAATGACTTATGAAGGGAGCCACGGGTGCTATGGTAGTTAACATGCCATTCAAAGCATGTTATGGGGATTAAACAAATACAAATAGTTTTAACCCTTCATGAGGCTTAAAGCCTCCATAGAAGGCTATATTATTGGTTTTTAAAAGAGATATTAATTCCTCTGATGAAGGCATAATGGAGGGAGCAAGTGTTAAAATAGCATTGTGGGACATTATGTTGGTAGTTTTACTATTATTAGCATGGTTGTTAATGAAAAAGAAAAGGAGTCACGTGATTTAGCTTGGGGATTATCATTCTTATCATTATCATGTACAAGGAAGAAGAAGAGCAGTCATAAGTTATTGAAGGAAAGAACTTTTTTTTATAGAGGTGAATATATGTGACATTTGCACCTGCAACACTTGAAGATTTTGGTCTAGAGAATTATACATATTACTAATAACTATGGGTTATACTGAGAATAATATACAAGAAAGAGAGGATTTTTTCAATCTATAAGCAAGTCATGAACATTTGGAAAAGCTCCATAGGAGAATTGTAGTTGTGCTCTAGAAATTTGGAAGTGAAAAATTAGAGAAATAATATAGGAATGAATACAATTTTGTTTTCATTCTTTTATTTTTGGAAATATATAGATAAAGTTTTATATCTGAAATTTAATAATGAGTTTATATATCAAATATATATGAAAGAATAGATTAAGGGTAGTTTGAATATACAGACTTGTGAATGAAATCTTTTAAATTCCCTATTTAGGATTGTATAAGACAATAGAGAATATTTTTATTACCTTGTTGTGGTAAGTTGAATAAAATATTTTATTTACTTAGGAAAATAAATAATATATATAGAGATATATATATACATATAGATATATAGATACATACATATATATATATACAAGGCATCCTGAAATTCAAGACAGGCCTGGTTGTTCAGGTGAGGATTGCTTGGGGACAAGCAATCTTGAGGAGGGTGGACTGTAAAGTCCCATTTTTTCTAAGATCTATATCTTGTAGTGGTTAGCCTGCTATTTGGTTCTCATAGGCTAATGAGACATTTAGGGAACCCTTTGGAGGGTATTCAAGAGTTTTTAGAAAGCTTGTGTATTTGTCTCTCCATATTCAGCTCAATGTTTCAGTTGGTTGGTTGGCCCTATGAGGCAATTTAGGAGTTGTTCCTTGCTACTTACTATTTTTAGTAACACCAGGGTCAGTAATGATACTCTTGTGGTTCCATGCTAAAAAGAAAAGGAAAATATTTTTGCAAAAGTCAAAGTCAAAGTCAACGGAAGAAAGTCAAAGTCAATGGAAGAAAGTCAAAGTTAAAGTCAAGGTAAGAAAGTCAATTTCAAGGGAAGAAAGTCAAAGTCAATGTCAAGTGAAGAAATTCAAAGTCAAAGCCAAGGGAAGAAAGTCAAAGTCAAAGGAAGTCAAAATCAAAGTCAAGGGATAAGGATAAGGATTGCAAAATATCTTATCCACAGAGGATAAGGATTGAAAAATATCTTATCCATAGAGGATAAGGATTGCAAAATATCTTATCCACAGACGATAAGGTTTGTGAAATATCTTATCCACAAAGGATAAGAATGACAACTCGAGATAAAATTAACAACTCACAAAGAAAAAAGGTGAATCTTATCTACAGAGGATAAGAATGACAACTCATAGGAAAAATATCTAAAGTCAACATGACTTTTTGATTTAGGCTCTCAAAATCTATAAATAAGATGTCTATGCTTTGTTACAAGCATCCAAGTTTATTATACACAAATAGAAAGTTGAGCAACAAGGGTTTGTAGGTATGGAGTCCCAAGTTGATCTGAGGATGAAAACCCTTGATTAGGACAGATTCTACAGGTGTGGAAGATCACCCAAGGTCTCTTGTTTGGATGATTTCACACAGAGATCATCATCTGAGAATTCACAGATTTAATTTGAAGTTTCTTTCAGCATTTTCAGTTCATCTCAGCAAATTAAAATAAGATAGAGGTCACTTCCAGTAGCTGCACAATCCCTTCCTGGCATGTTTCGGGTATGAATCATATGTAACCTCTAAATCATTAATTGAATCTAGTTATTTATCTCTTGCATTTGTTTAGAACTATCATTTTGTAAAAAATCTTTATTATCTGTATTGTTGGTGAAATTCAAATAACCCAGATCAAGGTGGGTTATCACACAATGTTAGATGCCTCACAAGTGTTACTCAATGGAAAATCACTTTCCAACTCAAAAAAAATATTTAGATATCAATAAAAGGAAGTACATAAAACACTAGGAAAGGCTCTCCACTTGGTTCTAAGTGATAACATTCTCATTGTTGATCTTTTTAGTATTTCTTAAATAGAGGAGGAAGAGCTTCACTAAAAGAACATTTATTGATTTACTATTTCAACAACTTCTAGCTAAATTTTGTAGAGATTAATGAATGGATATTAAAACACTCCATAAACCTTTTTTACATGGTTAACTTGGCATCAAACCTCATGCCAAAGGCTTCTTTTTATGTGTCTTATTAACTCTTAGAGGACAAATCCATGCTAATACAAAAGGGCCTCTAAGTTTGAGAAAAATCCTACCTAGGTATGAAACTATGGTTTCCAATTCAACCCCTTCACATGAAATTTTTCTACTATTCCAATTTAGGTGAGATTTTTTAATCTATCTTTGCACTTATGGGGTTTTCTCATATCAACTCAATTCAAAATTCCATTGGGAAAGTTATCTTAGGACTTACATCCTTTTAATTTTAATCCTCCTTTACTCTTCACTCTTCCTTCACATTTGCACAGATTTTGGTGGAAATGAATCTTTAAAAACCTATACTTACTACTATTAGAATCAAGGTGTATATGTTTTTATGCTACAAGACATAAGGTTTCACACTTACCAATATAATCCTCTAAAGCAAACAACATGTTGGTAACCTTAGTTACCAACATATTTTTGATATTCCAAAGGATAGTGCTAAGGATAAATGCTTTAAAAAAATCTTATATGCATATTGTTCTTAACCCTAGCGGTACATCAGTTGAAGTTATGAGAATACAAAAGGAAATAAACAAGCCTTGAGTTTAATCCTTGGGGGAGGTGTCCTCATAAATCCAAATATTTGAAATCAAGGATCCTTTTTATAGAAGATGCAAATGATTAAACTCATATTAAGTAGAGAAAGAAGGCTTCATGCAAAGCAGAAAATGGCAAGTGTTCAATGACTATATTCTTATGATAGGATGGGAAAATAGGAATCACATGCAAAAAAATTCTTAGTTTAATTAGAGTTCTCACCCTATCCGGTGGACTAAATTATGTTGTTCTTCTTAAACATCTCTATTCACAAGATTGTTGCATAAACATTTTATTTCATTTTTTTAATTTATTTACTCAAAGTATGTATGTTCCATATATATTATGTTGTTCTTCTTAAACAAAAAAAAACTTAAGTAAATAAAAATAACTCTTTAAATGAAAATAAAGTAAACAATGTAAATGAAATAGCCCTTAAATAAATAAAATAATTCAAGAATTATATTTATAAATATATCTAAGATGTGTATATTAATGAATACATATCATTAATCTTATTCTTAAATATTTTATCAACTCAAAAAATTGTATCTAAATATTTTTTAAATGTAAATGTAAATGGCTTTAAAATATCTAAATATTTATTTACACTATTTTTAAATTTTATATAACTTTCATCTTAAAAGTCTTTGCATCATATGTTTTTACCTTCCATTAAACTTCTAATTTTGAAGAATTGAAAATACAGAAATAAAAGAAATATTCGATTGATTAAGTTTTAAATTTATAGTGATGTGAAAAAAAGAGCGAGAATTAACTAATATTTTTTTTTTTTTTCAAAGTCTAATATATTATTAATGGGAAGAAGTATTCTATAATGATAGTAGGGAGTAGGATGTAAAGGAATGAATGTGTAAACAAAAACTCTTAATTTTTAGCTAACTATTTATATGTCAAAATATTAATATTTAATTATAAACATAATATTTCTAAAATAAACAATACATAAAATTTATGTTTTCATATAAAATAGTAAATAAAATAGTTTCAAAGTAAAATAAAACTAGCATACATATATTAAATATTAATATATATAAAATATGCCCAGAGTTATTATTCCTTTTTTTTTATTGACTTATCTTTGTGATCAAATCTTTGATTTCTCTTTGCTATCAAAAATATTATTTATTTATTTGTTTGTTTTTTTTAGTTTCATCAAATCTTTTTTATTTGATTTTTTTGTTTCATCAAATATCTTTTATTTGATTTTTGTGTTTCATCACATCTACGGTGTTGCACATGACTTCCACCTACCTGCCTATCATTTTAAATGTAGCTTCAAAAACTTTACACAGATTTCTCTAGGCGTAATAACTTTCATGCGAATGAAATAGTAGATATATTTAAGATATGTATATTAGTGATTTCTTAAATTAAAAGTTTTTATAAGTTCTTGATTACTTGTATGTATGAATCTCTCTATGTATTACTTGGTTGGTGCAATATTTTATTCACCTTGAATATATTATATTGCACTATTAATAAATTTACTTATGATAATTAAAATATTTAATTCATATTATCTTCTTCTTTTTTAACTGAATTAAGAATATAAACATCATTACAATACACAGCTATAAAAATAGTTATAACAAACACAAGGGTAAATAGAAAACCTACAGCCCAGTCATAACAAAAAAACAATCCTTCCTTCAATAGAAATCGAAAAGTAAAAAAACTCAAATCACCTACTAATAAAAATTCTCTATCAAAAATATAATTAGAAATTTGTATTTATGCATTCAAAATACTTATATTGAATATGAAAATTCTTTATTCATTTTCCTATTGTAGTTAATTTATAAACATTTCACTCTCCCTTAGAAAAAATATTTATACAAAAATTCTAACACATTTCTTTAAGTAACTCACAATATATATTTTTCCTTAGATTCAATTCACTTTAATTGATTTTAAGATTTTTTTTAATTTTGAATCCCTTAAATACACTATAATTTTATATATATTTACCTTAAATACAGTTGAATTCTCTTTTATAATGAGACTAAACTACACCTGATCAAAGCACCTATAAATCAGATAATACTACTTATTCACTACTTCATAAAATAGTATTCTATTTAAACTATTAAAATACAATACAATCTATATTATTAGAATTAAAATACAACCAATAAAATTAATATCAAATAATCAAACAAAAACAATGCCAACTACTAATATCAAATAATCAAACACAAACAATGCCAACTAGGCATCTCTTATCAATCAACCCTACCTCAACAGCTCCAGATTGAATAAATATTATCTATTAAATATAATCCCTTGTATTTGATCTTCATTAAAAACCTTTAGAAGGCAACAACAGCAGGGACCAAGGGGCTTGCAATTTTTTAAGTTTAAAGTGTAATAACTTTGTCATTGGAGTTTCTTGTTATAATGTTGGCTTCAATTCTCAGCTGGGTGATTGTTAGTGTTTTTTCATAGTTGAGTTTCATGGCAGCGGTTATTTAGTCCCAAGAATGCATCCAGCATGGATGCATGGGCATGGATGTTGCCTCCCTCGTTTCTCGCCGTCTGTATTTTACGTGCAAATTCTGCAAATTCTGCCTTATGTTTTTTTTTCTTTAAATTTCATTTTTAACATGTAATATTTTTATATTTAATTTGATTGATTAATAATTGAAACGAGGGAGGCAGCATCCATGCTGGATGCATTCCCGAAACTGATATTGATTTTTCATAACTGAATTTATATGCTTCATCTGATGATATTGTTCATGTTAATTGCCATTTTATTCTCAATTCAACATATTCATTATATTTATAACTCTTCTTTCAACTTTATTCAATATAAAATACTTTCTCCAACACAATGTCCTCGATCTTCAACTGCAACACCTGCCACTGACCTTTCTTACAAATCGAAAATTTAAAATATCTGAAAGTGAAAACTTTATAATATTAAAAAATTGTCAGATGTTTGCACATCTCCAAACAAAATATCTGACACGTTGACTAGACCATGGTGGCAATGCAAACACTTTCTCACCAAACTATCAATTATATTACTGTAGTGGAAGCAATCTAAATGATGATGTTGTGCCGCTGTAAGGAAGATAAACGACAAGAGGAGATAAAAAAATCGTCATCTCAATAGGTGGATTACAGATAAGAACAGTACTATGATTTTTTGAGATTTTTGAGAACAGTTATTAGGAGCTGGTGAGCAGTCACTGTCGGATTGCCCCACGGCTTCCGTAGGAACACTAATTTCTCATGGAAAATTATGGGCCAGAGAAATTTATACTTCGATCTGAACTTTTGTCCTGGGAATAATGTGATACAAGTGCTTTTTCTTTTGTTATCTGTCATTTTGTGGATCACAAGGCGTTGATTGCAGACTTTCAGTGGCGTGGAATGGATATTCCATGGTTTAAATTAGATATTTAAGAATCCTTGTCATAAAATATAGTCAAGATTTTTTGGGAAGATTGTATTATATGGGAAGATTGTGTTCTTTTCTTATCTATTATTTTGTGGATGATATTTTCGTAACTGTTGATTGCAGACATAAAGTGGCTTGGAATGGATATGTCTATGGTTTAAATTAGATGGTTATATCTTTGTATTTAAGAATCCTTGTCATAAAATATAATCTAAGATTTTGGGAAGATTGTATTATATGAAAAGAAATTTTGGATAGATTTAAAAAATTATAAAAAATATTATTTAATTTATAATATTTTTTACAAATATGATGTGTTATAGTATTTAAATGATAACGTTATATTTGTTCTTAAATAAGAAGTATAATAATATTTAAAGAGTAATTTTGTATGATGAATAGTGTTTATATTATTATTTATAAAATAGTGTTATACATATTTTTTAAAAATGGGTGGAAATAGTCACACTTCTAAAGTTCAAATAAGGCTACAATTTGGAGCAGAGGACATTATAACCAGAGAAACAAGTCATTAAGTGGCGAGAGCATGAGTAGAGGGAGGAGAAGCATCTTGGTCATTTGATTTATCTCATAAATAAATGGCATCTAAAGTGCTCACGAGAGGATCTCATCCATCATTTCCATATTTAAAATTGGCATCTTAATTGTCTTCATAAACAAGACTAGCAAGCAAAATACAAAGAGCTAGTTAAGGAAATTTGTCAAAACTTGACCAATCTATATTCCCATCACCAAGAGGTGGTGGTGAAGCAAAGTGATAGCTAAGAGGCCTTGACCAACCTTGTTGAGCACAATCTCTTCTTACAAGAGGTATAGAGGCCTAAGAATGAACATCCCAATCGTCACAAGCTAACTAACTACATCATCGATGATGCTCGTCAACCTCTAGAGGAGGTGGGATTCAAAGGAACCCTAGCAATAACATAATAGGCATTACTCTAATGATCTAGAAAGACTTGTTAGTGAGCAACCTTAAGTGCAAATTTATTCTCTTGCACTTGCATCTGCATAAACACATTTGAAAACATGTTAAATTTATTTTCTTGCACTTGAATATGTAGAAAAAATAGCATAATTTATATCTTTCTAGATGTTAAAAAGAATCTCCATCTTGAAAGCATGTCAAATTTGATTATATTTTGAGTGGATTATAGACCAATCCCTTGATAACACCATATGCCAATAAAAAGGCGTATGCCTAAAAATGTGAAGAAACCGTGAATCCAAGTCCAAGCATCTTGAGCTTTGGGGAAAAACTAGAAAAGACTTTTGACAACAAAAAGGACATCAAGGATCTAAAATATTCAAGTAGGTTAACCTAAAACAAATGGGGGGGCTTAGAAAATAATACAATAAACAAAGTGAGAAAACTTTGGCTCAAATGTAGCTAACCAAATGGTATGAAATCTACACTTCCAAATTGATAATTGGGGGCTATAAAATTCATCTTTGATTCAAATTAGGGACCATACAAAAATGAGGTGAAAGCAAAGAATAACCTTTGTGAGGCATATATTTTCAAAATTTTGTATCAGGATACCACTTCCAATCCTTCCACCAAGGTTTGCAAGATTAAATGCCAATTTCTTGAACCATATGAGTAGAGATAGCTTCAATTATAGGTTTTATAGTATCAAAGGTTTTTCTTCAATTGGCTTCATTCTAGGATTCAAAAAAAATAGTAATCTTGGAATAAATATCTTGAGCAGGGTTTTAACCCACTTTCTAAAGAATCTCAAAGCATAGACCCAAGGGGTCTTAGCAAGAGGATGATTTTGACACTAGAAAATAAGGGACTACAAAATAGTTCATTAATGGATAGAAATAATTATAAAAGCTAGTGACATTATAAAAATTCAAGGCTTTCTAGCTTCACAAGCTCTTCAAATTCTTTTCATCATAAAGTTCCCTAGAACTTGAACAAGCTCTTTCATTATAAGGAGGGTATGAAATCCAACCCTCTTCCTAGTTAGTCTTCCAATATGATGAGTATAAAATAAATACAATGCCACACAAGAATTTTCCAAGCCTTATTTCCATCTAAGACACAAATGATCCATTTGGTGCACAAAGTTAAACCTTGATGTTGGGTGAAAATTAAGCCCAAACCACCTCAACCATGAAAGAGAAAATAATAATCCCAATCCATATAATGACAACCTTAATGATTCTTTGAAGGGAACTAAATAAAATTTTCAAGAAGCTTTTCTAGATTTAATATGAGGCTTTAGAAGGAACCTAACAAGAAGAATAATAAGCATAGGTGACAAGAAGAATATTAGAAAAAAATTAAAACTTCCCTACTGAAGATAGATGTTAAGTAACCCAATAAGGAAACTTATTCTTAATTCTATCAAACATATCACAAAATAGTTAGAGAATCTTGACAAGAAAAATATAATCCCAAAAATCTAAATAAAAATTCATGCCAACCCATTTCCACCTAAAAGATTTGAGCAAGGGAGGCTTAGGTAGGAAGTATTTCCTATATCATTGAATTTTTCGCCACTAAATATCTATACCTAAGGATTTTTAGAAAATTTCCAAGCAATGGAGAGTTTGGTTAATATTATTTTTCTCTTCCAAAAGATTGAGGAAAAATTCATTAATAAGTTAAGCTGACAAATTAGGTAAAGAAATACCTTTGATCAACCTCTAAGAATCTAAATGAGCCAAGAGGTATCCAAAACCTTCAATACCAAGCACATACAATGCTGGAGCTAAAAGAAATCCCTAGTTAATAGACCTAAAAAGGTCAAAAGCACTAGATTATTGGTCATTGATAGTGAGACAAGCTTAAGCATCCAAAAAAGCATATGAACTAACTAAATAAATCAAGGAAAAAATCTCAAATCTTAGAGAATTTCAAGGATAAATGCCACTCAATGTGGTCATAGGCGTTATAAAAAATAAATTTTGATGAAAATATCCTATTGATGGGATCATCAGGCTCATTCCATACCTTCCCACACTATAATGATAAATCTTAAAAATAAATTGATATTTGATCAAACCAATATGCTTAGGTCACACAATCTAAGGAAGAAGATCACATAACTTAAGTGCAAGGACTTTGACAATGATTTTGTAGGATACATTGTGTAGAGTGATCATCACCAATTATATATATCTTCTTGATCACCAAACTTAGATATGAATTTTATATTTTATTTTTTAATATTTTTTCCTAAGAAATTGTAATCAAAAGCTTCAAAATAGATTTTATGAAGATCCTCCCTAACATAATTCCAAAGGTTCTTATAGAATTCCAAGGAAAACCATTAGAGTTTAGGGATTTATCATTAGCCATAGTAAACACTACTTCACAAAGATAATAAATAGAGAACAATTATCCATAAAAGGATCATTAAGAAGAAGAAAATAGGCAAAGAACAACCTTGAGGCATTTTTACAATGCATGATCACATTCACAATAATTCTCTTGAGATTTTAGAACCTACTCATAGTACCTAACAAAGGCTTGAAGGATATATGTAAGTTCCTGAAGAGTAGCTTTCAACTATATTCAATGATCTATTTGATACCTTGAGCAACATGATGAGGAAAAAGAGCTTGAAAAACTCTTTAGAGGCTTGAAAATATGCTTTAGAGGCTCAATCTCCCACCTTCAGCTAATGCAACCTAGCTTTAATATATGTGCCTTTAGTAGTATGATTATCAATAATCCACTTTTTGAGATTGATCTCAACCACTCATATTTGCAAAGAAGAGCAAAGGGGTCCACTTCAAGCACCACAACATTAGATGAAAGAGGTTTAAGGTGGTGGCCCCATAGGCTTGAAAATGAAATATAGCTAGATATCATCCATAGATATGAAGGAATTGAACTACACTTGATGTGGCCATTCTAGTAGGAAATCCATTGAATTGACTAAGAAGGCCTAGCCTCTAGGTTATACACCTAAAATATGTGGCATAACAATGATTGGTGGGTCAAAAATGAGGTATTAAAATAAAACTACAAGTTGCTACCCTTGGGAAGAGAAATTTGTCATAAAATGCTACACATTAGGAAAATGATCAAAAAGAGTATTCCAACAGAGGCTCAACTAGAAGAGGAAAAAAGATAGAAAAAGAGGAAAGGACTTGGAAGAAATAACATATCATGATCAAGGCATTTGAACACACTATTAGTTCTACCACAAAAATTATTCCATGTAAACCAAGTCTATGATTGTGGTGGTAACTCATATTAGGATAAAAAAGGCCCAATTTATTGTGCATGAAGTGTTACTTGCCTCCCTTTATTCAGTTATCCAACACATAGGCAAACAATGATCTTTAACATTGTGTTGTAAAAAAAAGTACCCTTTGCTTGACATGGGATTAATTCATGATAAATTGACTTATGAGGCCTTGATTTAGGTGTTGTGAGGCATTTTATGCATCCACACTAGGTCTTGGGCCCTTGCAAATCAAATAACATGCTTTTAATGATGTCTTGTGAAGGTGTTGTAAAGTGTTGTAAGATACTTTCATGCTTTTCTAGACCTAATGAACTTATTTCTCCCTAATTAAACATCATAAAATTATGTGTCTAATAATATTATCACATCAATTTAGAAGGCTTGTAACTTAAACTTAATGTTAAACTAGTGTTGTAATGTGTCCCACACATTCACATTGGTTTGTGTGCCTTCCTAGGCTATGTGGACCTTAATTTAGTGTTGTAAAGTGTATTTAATCACACTTCCACATTGATTTTTGTGTCCCAAGCCCTATTTGACATTTACATCATCACTAATAGGCTCCTAATAAGCCATATTGTGCATCCTGAGGTTCAAATTGATCAAATACCCGACAAGGTTGCAATTTAAACCTTATTTCCTTATCTTTTAGCTTCTTAGTTGTTGGAATGGCCCCTATGGGACCCATTCGCCATGCATGGTAAATCAGTCCCATCCAGATGGGAGCCATTTGCCATGTGTGGAAAATAAGTCCTATCGAGCCCCATTTTGACCTTTGAGCGGGAAAAAGTGAAATTTAAAGTTTAATTTCACTACATGTATACCTGTGATGAAGTACAATCAGGATACTAAGGCACAATTATCTATAAATAAGTGTTTTATCCTCATTTTATAGATAAAAAATCATTTTTACATCTCTCATCATTAATTCATCATCTATTTTCTCATCCAAGTCAAGCAAGTTAGGGTTTCTTCATTAGAAGTCATCAAGTTAACTTTCTAAAGCATTCAAGGGCTGAATCTTCATGTATTGCTGCAAAATTTCAAGATAAATCACCATGGAAAGGTAATCAATTCTATTTTTCATGTTTCATTACTATCTTTCATCATTTTGGTTTAATTACCTAAATGAGGTTTGACCAAGGCAAACCCCCATGCCCTAGCATTCAACATATCTCTCTTTTGTCTTATTTGTATGCAAATTTAGGACTCTTGGAATCTTAAAATTCATCTAAGATCAAGTTGAAAGGTTTCTTAAGTCTTCTTCTCATTCAACAAGTCAAAATATCAACAAAAAGTCATTTTCAAACCCGAATCTAGCAGTTTCCGAAGCGGACACCTGTAGAAGATAGAAATGCAAATCTAGACCTATAGAATCAAGTCCTGACTTTGAAAATTCCTGCAGGAGGAATGATTCACCATGCATGGTGAATTAGTCCCACCTGTAGGCCTGAAAACTAATTTTCTCATAATTCAACTCTTAGCAGTCAGAAACCTATTTCTGGAAGTTTTCACCAAAAGCAGGACTGATTCGCCATCTATGGAAAATCAGTCTTAGTGGCCATAAACATTGAATTTTGGAACATTCAAGAACCTTCCAATAATATTAATCTTCCTCCAGGTGCACTCTGATCAATCTCATCAACTTTTGTTTTCATTTGCTTAAGTTTCTAGTTCATATTTGCAATCAACACTGTGTTTTTCCGTATCTTGCATTAGGTTAGTTTACATTCATTTATTTGCATCTATAAGCATTCAAACACATATAAACACACTTCACATCAATATTCCATTCGTCCTTACATTAATCTTTAGTGAAACATTGTGCATTTTGGCCCATCTTTCTCCTTTTAGGTGAAAAACCTTAAAAGAGCAAGGAAAGATTTGGATACCAAAATCTTTTGTTTCATTTTGGTGAACCTACTATTTGAATCTCCTCTTTTTTGATTTTGGATTCCATTCATTACTCTAGAGTTTCTTGCATTTCATGTTGCATTAGTTAGCTTGCATTCTAGGATTTCATTTTTACATGTGTAAGAGTGCATAATGTGTTGCATTTTTGCATCTTTCATCATTAAATAGTTCTAAAATTCTGCATTTTTCATTTAGGTCTACATCATAGCACTCAGAAAGCATCAACATCAATCAAAACTTTCTAATTTTTTTGAAAAAATCCCATACTGGGACTCATTTCCCACCTTGGGCGAATCAGTCTCTTTTGACCCCTAAAACAGCATTTTACTGAACTCAAAACTCTATTTTTCAGCTTCTGTTTGGTGCCTTAGCCTACCTATATCAACTAGTTTCATTTTTGTATCATGCATGGTTTAAATTTCAAGTTTTCATTCTCATAATGTTACATGTCATAATCAATCAATTGTCATATGAAAATTGCATTTCATTTCAGCCCTTTACATTGTATTTTGAGTTAGCATAGATTGTTATTTCAAAATTTTAGTCTCCATCTTCTCCAAATTTGCAAAGAAAAAGTTAGTTCATAAGCATGTTAATCATTCTTTCAATGCATTCCCTAGTTATAAGGAACATATTAACAATTGTATTGAACCTACATTCCCTCATATCTCTCCCATTTGTGAGGATGATGTGTTAGAAGGGAATACAAACATAGATAAAAATGATGATCATAATTTTCCTTCCCATGATATCTCTCCTTTTAGTGATAAAGGTATCTTAGTGAAAGAAGACCTACAATTGTTAAGCATCATGAAGGTCTTGTTTGTCCTTCTCCTAATTCCTCTTGGGAAGATAGTATAGCAACACAAGATGAATGCATTACCACCACCTTACCTACTCTCCATTCATCTCCTAACACCTCCCCTAATTGTGACAATACTTTCATGAATGATCATGACCAACACATTTGTGAGGAGGCTATTTTGACATTAGATGAACAAATCTTTAAGACCTATCACAATCCTCTTTATTTTTCTTCCGCTATTTTGGAAGACATTATTGGAAAAAGGGAGGTAATCAAAGATAATCATTAGAATATTCTCTCTCCCTTTCCTAATCTTTCCCCCATCCAAAAACACATACTTAATCCAATGGATCCAAACATTGAAAAACAATAATGTGATGTTTTTTCTTCTCTTGATGCCTCTACCACTTGTGATGAAGCTACTTTTCACATTTCAAGCTTAGATAAACATATTACAAGCTCTCCTAGTAGGGTGGATGATATGGCACAAGAGAATGAGACATTACAAACACTAGATGATTGCATAAAGTCTTCCCCTAATCAAACACATTCAACCATTAATAAATCCCTTGGTTGTGATGAAATTATTTTGGATGAACCAAACCTTAATTTTCATGAACATGTGGTTTGTTGTTCTCATATGAACTCTCCTTCTAGGGAGGATATTATGATCCCAAACAAAGATAGAATTCCCTTCACAGACAATGAAGACTCTCACTTGTTATGTTATGTTAACAATATTCAACCTCACTACACCCTTTCCCACCTTCCAATAAACCTCGCTACACACTTTACCCATTTTTGAATCCACTTCATCCTTCCAATAAATCTTATTACACCCTCCACCCACCTCAAACTAATGTATTGGAGCAACCGATTTATAATACCATTTCTCATACATATAATACTCAAAATAATCCACAACCACCGCAATCAATCCCACCCTCTTTACCTTTACCCAATCTACCTAGAACTCCTTGTTACATCCCATAAACAAAGGAGTACGATCTTGTTGAACAATTAAATAATACTCCTTCAAAGATTTCCCTTTGGGATTTACTTCAAAACTCACCAAATTACAACAACATTCTTCAAACATCCTTAAAACAAATCACAATTCTGCCTAGTACAACTCTGAATGATATGGCAGCTCTCATCCACAAAAAGAATCTTGACATTTCCTTCCATCAAGATGAGCTCTCTCCTTTGGAGTTGCGTAAACAATATGATGCCTTTATGATAATTTCTTGATTCAATCACAAAGGTATCAAACACACTCTCATATATAATGGTTATTCCCTTAATGTGTGTAGTGTGAGTCTCCTTGATCGATTACATGTTGACAAGTCACAAATAATACCTGATTTTATCTCTATTCAAGGATTTGATAATAAAACCAAGCAACCACTCTATGTAATCACTTTTCCTATTACGGTTGGGGAGGCTACTTTGCAAACTCCTATTCATGTCATTCCTTATGATCTTTCGTACAATCTTCTTTTAGGCAAACCATGGATTCATGAGATGAATGCAGTGCCTTCCACCCTTCATCGTATAATGAAATATGTCTCTAACAATAACATTTATCTGAAAGTTGAAGCAAATCACAAGCCTGAAAGTTGCTTACACCTTGAAAAAGGAGCTACAAGTCCTTTGAAAACATTTATTCCCACATCCAACATAGATCCTCTTTAAATTGACCACAATGATGAGGGATCTCCATCTAAATTATTTGGTGACGATTGGGGATCCTTAGACTTCACACCATCATTTATGGGCGAATACATAGTCACACAAAAGAAAGTTGAGATAGAAGGACAACCAACCATCATGTCAATGCAACATTCGAACAACCTCTTGAAAGCATCTGCCTCCATCATTTTAGACAATTCCACAAACTCCACAACAACCCTTAAAAAAAACAACACCGAACAACCACCCAATTCCAAAGCACTGAAACAGCTTTATGGAGAAGGGTATGACCTCATGAAACAACTTGGATATAGTGAAAAATGTTGTGGTGCTCAAGAACAAGGTATTTGTAACCCTATAGAGCCAAACACACAACAATCAACTCATGGTCTTGGTTATTCTCCTTTGACCAAGATCACCAAACCTTCACTCAACATCAATACTATCATACAAGACTCTTCCAAGACTCTTCCTTTTTCACATAAATAACATTATATGTTGCACCTTTCCATGCCATAGTTTTAGGATCATATCATACTCACTATTGCATGTTTTGCATCCATTGCAAGGAGCAGCATACCATTGTCCATTTTAGGCTCACTATTGTCTTGCCCTAAGTGGGGAGCAAAGAGTTAGTTAGCCTTATCCCTTGTATGTCACTTTTCATTGTCTCTCTCGACTACTCATTAACTTTTCATGAACATATAAGAGCAAGCTTGAGATGTGAATGACATGTCTTAAGATTGACTCGCATGTGACATACAACCATTCTTTTATTTTCATTTTCCTTGACATGATGCAGCCTAACTTTCAAACATATGAATTGGCATAGGGCTTTCCAATTTGGCTCTCATGTCTTGTTTTCTTTTTTATTTTTCTTTTATTCTCTACTTTAAAGTAATTTCTCACAGAACGGTGTGTAGAAATTCCTTTAAAGTGGGGGGCATACATTACCATTATTTCATTTGCATTCTTGGTTCCTAGTGTAGCCTTGTCATTTATGTGATGCGTTTGTCACTTTGTGGATGACATTGGGTGTGATTTCCTTCATAATTGTGATTTATCTAAGCATATTACATTCCTCTTGGTGGCCTAATGTGACGCACTGCATCCCCTAAGTTGTGAATATACTATTCTTTGATTGGTCCTCTCTCAAAGAAATTAGACACAATGCTCCTTAAGTGACTAACCTTGCATGAAATGAACAAGACTCCTTCAAACATTTTACATTTTTTTCATTTTTTACATTTTCGCATCTTTTTTCCACCTTGTATAATGCAACTTGCATGACTGTGGTACCTTTTATTTTTGTTTATGAGAATTTTTCTTTGTGGTGCCTTATTAAAGTTATCAATGGGTATAACTTTGATATGGTTGAGCAGGAAGCCCACCTAGCAGCATGACTTTTCCCCATAGCCACTTTTGTGTTTGTGAGTGCATACCAACTAGCGTATGTATCTTACCTTTTGGGCTTTATCACCCCATGGAAAACTAGTTATGTGGCCCCAAAGTGAGTACATTTGGCTCTTCTCACCTAGTGGATGATCATGAGTTTTTTAGCCCCAGAGTGAGTTCACATTCTCTTTTTCAAACAAGATAACCTAGATTTGATCCACAACTAGCTAGACAAATGGTCGACGCTTGATCCACCTTTTCATTTTCATCTTCTCATTCTTGCCTTGGGTGCTTGACTTAGGATCTTGGATCCTGGGGGCTTGGCCACCTCCTTTGATCTTTTTCATTCTTTTTCATCTACATCTATACATGAGGATCTCTCTTGAATGTCTACTTTAGTGTGAGTTTGAAGCAAGTTCATCCTCTCACTAAAGTGGGGGCTAAATGTGTCATAGAAAAAAGTACCCTTTGCTTGACATGGGATTAATTCATGATAAATTGAATTAATGAGGCCTTGATTTAGGTGTTGTGAAGCATTTTTTGCATCCACACTAGGTCTTGGACCCTTGCAAATCAAATAACATGCTTTTAACAATGTCTTGTGAAGGTGTTGTAAAGTGTTGTAAGATACTTTCACGCTTTTCTAGACCTAATGAACTTATTTCTCCCTATTCAACATTATAAAATGTGTCTAATAACATTATCACATCAATTTAGAAGGCTTGTAACTTATTTAATGTTAAACTAGTGTTGTAATGTGTCCCACACATTCACATTGGTTCTTGTGCCTTCCTAGGCTATGTGGACCTCATTTTAGTGTTGTAAAGTGTATTTAATCACACTTTCACATTGATTTTTGTGTCCCAAGCCCTATTTTACATTTACATCATCACTAATAGGCTCCTAATAACCCATATTGTGCATCATGAGGTTCAAATCGATCAAATACCTGACAAGGTTGCAATTTAAACCTTATTTTATTATCTCCTAGCTTCTTAGTTGTTGGAATGGCCCCTGTGGGACCCATTCACCATGCATGGTGAATCATTCCCATCTAGGTGGGTCCCATTTTCCATGTGTGGCAAATGAGTCCTATCTAGCCCCATTTTGACCTTCGAGCGGGTAAAAGTGAAATTTAAAGTTTAATTTCACTACATGTCGACCTGTGACGAAGTATAATCGAGATGCTAAGGCACAATTATCTATAAATAAGTTTTTTTATCCTCATTTTACAACTAACAACTTGTTTTTACATCTCTTGAATTATTAATTCATCATCTATCATCTCATCCAAGTCAAGTAAGTTAGGGTTTCTTCATTAGAAGTCATCAAGTTAAATTTCTAAAGCATTCAAGGGTTGAATCTTCATGTATTTCTACAGACTTTCATGATAAATCACCATGGAAAGGTAATCAATTCCATTTTTCATGTTTCATTACTTCCTTTCATCATTTTGGTTTAATTACCTAAACAGGGTTTGACCAAGGCAAATCCCCATGCCCTAACATTCAACATATCTCTCTTTTGTCTTGTTTGTATGCAGATTTAGGACTCTTGGAAGCTTGAAAATCATTGAAGATCAAGTTGCAAGATTGCTCAAGTATTCTTCTCATTCAAAAAGTCAAAATATCAACAAAAAATCATTTTTAGGCTTGAATTCGACAGTTTCTGAAGCAAACACCTATAGAAGACAGAAGTGTCGATCTAGACCTATAGAATAAAGTCCTGACTTTGTAGATTCCTATAGGAGGACCAAGTCTACTACATTGCACAAAGGAGGCCATGCACTCCAAGACAAGGTATGCCACCAGATTCACTATATTTTGTTGGGTCATATTTCAATTCGTATTCATCTAGTAACCAATGGCAGCCCCCATATCCATCCAATTATGGAGGATATCCACCACAACCTTGGAATAACCCTTCAAATGCCTAGCCCAATCACCAAAACTCTCCACACCAGTGGCAGAAACCTCAAGGGAATTGGCAATAGTTTCAAGGAAATTGGCACCCACCTCTAGGAAACTGGTAGAAAACATCTCAATGGAGGGGAGGGCAGCAATGACCAAACTAGACAACCAGTTACATACAACCACCTTTTCAACCCCAAGAACCTACTATAATGCCCCCTCCTGATAGTTCAAGTTCAAATAAACCTAAACCTACTCAACTACTAGCTCATCCCACATCTAACCCAGATAACAAACCACAGCAACAACCAATATACTATGCTGATCCAAATCAATTCCCTGCATATGTTGTGAGTGTAAGTGACATCCACTTGCGTTCAGGAACTACTTTTCCAGCTCCTTCCATACCCATTATCACTAAGCTTCCTGTGGAAGAAGAGAAGCATCTAAATGACCCCATTTAGCCAAGTGCACCTAAAAATATTGATCCAGTCCTAGTCAAGTAGACTAAACAAGAACCACCATTTCCTCAGAGGTTGGAAATTGCTAAACAAAAGGAAGAGAAAGAGGAACCAGCCTTTGACATTCTAGACCAGTTGAAGCATATATGTGTCAAGATACCCTTATTTTAGGCCATAAAAGATGTTCCTATATATGGCAAGGCAATTAAGGAAGCATGCCTTAAGAAGCTAGGCAGGAAGAAGAAAGACCCCACTACGGTTCATGTGGTGTGACAACTGGATGACATCATACTTGGGAAAGTTACTATTCCCAAATATAATGACCCAAGGATTCATTTGGTAGGAGTTGTTATAAATGGGATCCAAATAAAGAATGATCTGATTGATTTGGGAGTAGCAATAAATGTAATGACCAAGGATATCCTGCAACAACTAAACGTTGCAAGCATGAGACCTACTCCTACTGTCATGTAGCTTGCTGATAGTTCCACTATTAAACCTAATGGTATAATAGAGGATCTTGTGGTAGCTCTAAACTCTTGGGAGTATCCATCAAATTTCATTATTCTTTCTCCTAAAGCTACACTAGGTGGGTACCCCATTATTATAGGAAGGCCATGGTTAGCAATAGTGTAGATGCCTATATTGGATGACGGACAAGAGACATGACCATTTCTGATGGAAGGAGAACCAAAAAGCTTGTTCTCGACCCTCCTGCTTAGCCATCCCATGATATGGATAACCCCATATGGCCACATGTTGGTGAAGAGGCCGAGGAAATCAATTATGTGGCATAGCTTATGATTTTAGGTAGGATTTCTTTCATGCAACTTTAGAATGAAGATGAAGTATTGTCTAAGATACTTCAGAACCATTGTGAAGTAGAGGAAGCATCGTCCTCTCATGCATCTAGTTCTGCTGATCCAGTGAAGACACTTCTTCTTGCTCTTCCTATAGCCGAACTTCTTGTAGCAATAGGTATATCTCATACATTGTTTCCACATGAACTCAAGGTACCAAGCATTGGTGAAGTAGCTATGTTAGAGTTAACTAAACAAGTGCAAGTGTCGAAAGGAAAATATCTAAATATTAACAACAAACTGGGTGAAGAACAGTAGTTCTCATTGAAAAACTTACTGAGGACCCACCAACATGCACTTGCGTGGAACTATCATGATATAAAGGGATTAGACCCTAATATTTTCACTCATAGGATATACATAAGAGATGATTGTACACCAATGAGGTAGCCACAAAGAAGAATTAACCCTACATTGAGAGAAATTGTAAAAGGGGAACTACAGAAATTGCTAGATGTAGGATTTATCTACCCCATTTCAGATAGCCAGTGGATGTCTCCATTGGTAATTGTTCCCAAAAAGGGAGGGAAGTGGTGAGTTTGTGTTGATTATAGGGAACTCAATGCTGCCACCAAAAAGGATCATTTTCCCCTACCTTTCATAGATCAAGTTCTAGATTCACTTGCAAGAAAGTAGTACTTTTCTTTTTTAGATGGATTTAGTAGCTATAACCAAATACAAATTGCACCTGAGGACCAAGAGAAGACCACCTTTACCTATCCATGGGGGACCTATGCCAACTTATTACTTCCATTTGGCTTATGCAATGCACCTACAACTTTTCAAAGGGCAGTCATTAGCATATTTTCAAACATCTCTCATGATTGCATGGAAATTTATATGGATGATTTTACTACCTATGGTGCTGATTTTAATGAAGCATTGGAAAATCTTAGGAGATTCCTATAGAGATGTGAAAACCACAATCTATCTTTAAAAAGTGAAAAGTGCTTAATGATGATGCAGGAAGGTGTATTTCTTGGCCACTACATCTCTCACAAAGGAATTCAAGTAGACCCTACCAAGATTGAGGTGATCACCAACCTACCTATACCTACAAAACAAAAAGATGTTAGGAGTTTCTTAGGACATGTAGGTTATTATAGGAATTTCATCAAAGACTTTAGCAAAATGGCAGCACCATTGTACACTCTCCTAACTAAAAATGTTGAATTCCAATGGACAAAAGACTATGACAAGGCATTTTCTTACTTGAAAGTAGCTTTAACTCATGCTCTTGTACTCAAAGGTCCTAATTGGGAGCTTCCTTTTCACATTCATATAGATGCATCAAACTATGTTATAGGAGTAGTCTTAGGACATAAAGAAGGATCTATTGAGAATGCTATTTATTTTTTCAGCAAAAAATTGCAGGGGGTTGGATTTAACTATATAGTGACAAAAAAAGAAATGTTGGTAGTAGTCTATGCCCTTAACAAATTCAAGCACTACATAACAGGCTATCAAATCTTTGTGCACACAGACCATGTAGCCATTATGTACCTCATAAATCAACCTTTGATATCAGGTACATGCTAGCAAGATGGTTATTGTTGATGCAGGAATTTGACATAACTATTGTTGATAAACCAAGGAAGGCCAATATTGTTGCAAAATTTCTTTCAAGGATGACTATATTAGAGGACAATCAAGTCATTGATGGCTCTTTCCCTGATGAACACTTATTTTCCATCAGTGTCCAAACACCTTGGTATGCTAACATAACTAATTATCTAGTCATAGGGAGAGTTCCTCCTCATTTCTCTCCAAAAGAGAGAAAGGTGCTCATTGAAAAATCTTTTCCTTTTTCATGGATTGTTGGATGTTTTTTCTACACTGGACTAGACCATGTCATGAAGAGATGTGTGAGGGAAGATGAGACATATGATATTTTGCATGCATGTCACAATGAACCCTGTGGAGGGAATTTTGCAGCCAAGAGGACATCAATGAAAATTTTGAACACAAGATATTACTTGCCCACACTCCACAAGGATGTAGGGAAATATACAAGGAAGTGTGATAGATTCCAGAGGATGGGCTAGCCAACCAAATTTGATGAGATGCCCCTTTACCCCTAGGTAGTAATCACTCCATTTGATAAGTGGGGATTGGATTTTTTGGGACCCATTGATCCTCCATCAAATGGTAAATCCTATATCTTAGTATGCACTAATTATATAACCAAGTAGGTAGAAGTTAAGGCCATGAAGCATGCAAGGGATAATAAGGTTGCAGAATTTCTTTATGAGGAAATTTTCACATGGTATGGGGTTCCAAGAGAGATAATGATTGATGAAGGGGCTCAATTCACCTCAACCCTTATCACAGCACTAGTGAATGAATATAATGTGAGGCACGTGAAGTCTACTCCTTATCACCCTTAGGACAATGGCCAAGTTGAGGTGACTAATAGGGCAATTGAAGTCATTCTGACCAAAACAATGGCTATCCATAAGAAGGATTGGGAAAATAGGCTGTCAGAAGCTGTTTGGGCCTATAAGACAACCTAGAAAACCACCACAAGCTTCACTCCTTTTGATTTTTTGTATGGAAAGACAACTATGATGCCCATTGAATTTGAGCATAAGACTCTTAGGACTAAACTAGACTTATAGATGGATATCTCTAAGGAACAAAAGGACAGAATTATGCAGCTGAATGCTTTGGATGAGATGAGGAAGATAGTCGTGCATCACATAGAGGTAGTGCAAAATTAGAGAATAAAGTGGCATGACAAATTCATCAAGGACAAGAAATTCCTGCAAGGTGACTAGGCACTGCTCTACGACTCAAGGTATCAAGATAATGCAAGAAAATTGCAGACAAGGTGGCTAGGACCATATGAGGTTGATGAAGTCTTCCCCAATGGTGTTTTTCATTTCACTACCATTGACCCTGTCAGATTTAAGCTGCTTGTCAACAGCCATCACCTCAGGTTGTATCATAAGCCAACTTCCAAGGAGGAATTCCTGTAGCAATTCACTCAACATGCAACACCCGAACTTCATGTAGCCAAAGGAAGCAGACCTAGTGTCCCTCCTTCTAGCTAACTAAGGAACACAACTTGTCATAATAAAGACTTCCACTTTTGTGGGAGTCCACTTCTTCATTCATTCACCCATCCACCCATCCATATCCATCTTTCTCTCTTCCATCACGCCACCATAACTTCACTTCATTCCACCATCATTTCACTTCATTCCATCTCCACTTTCATTAATTCCTCAATTGGCTTCTTAAAAGGTGGTCGGTACTTTCTCCATAATATTTGCAATAGATCTTCAAAGAATTCAGGTATGTATGCATCAATTTTTTACATCTTAAATGTCTTTTAGTACATTCATTTAATTATTGTATATTAATATGATGTTCTCCATAGCATGTAATTATTCTCTACCCCTGTCAAATCGTCATTACTACCTCGCATGTGAGGACACATGCTCAAATTAGGTTAGGGGGGAAGTGTGAATACCATGTCCACATGTCTGTCCATGTTGGTCCATGTCAGCAAAGTTTAAATTGATCCAATTTGAATTTTGAGTGAGGTGACGACTCTCATGTGTGAGATGACATCAACTGCCACCATTTTTCTTGATCATATCCTTCATTTATTACTCCTTTACTGCCTTTATTGCTTCTGTCATAATCCTAAGCCACCAAAAAGGTAAAATTTAGATGACACTGGCATTGGGAATTCGGTAGCATTGCAGGAAGGAGAAATTTGAGCTTTTAGACGAAGATTGTAGGAAGGGAAACTTTGCAGAGTGCTTGTTTAATTACAGACAACTAAAACAATGGGAGGTTGGTTAATTAGAAATGAACCCATAGTTCATGATGTATTACTATAGGATGCACCTTGCTAGGCCGAGTTCAAAAACTATGGATGGTTAGATTATTTCCTAAAACTAGGATTTTCCCGTATATTCTTAAAATGACAGGGAATAGCCTAAAATTATCAAATGAACTTCTAATTACAAAATCAACTTGATTGTTAAATTAGAAGTTCATTTTGTACCATGTAATATACATTTTCATTCTCAAAAAATGTCGTTCAAACATGAGTAAATTAAAAAAAAAATCATTTTGTTCTATTTAAGTTATAATAGAAGTTAAGAATAACAAAACATGAGCGTAGATAATCCAATCTCGATACTTAATTGAATCGAGAGAACCTCGCTATTTGCAATTCTTTTATCTAAAAGATAATGTGAGCATAGCACAATAACTATTTATTGTCCATCCAGCAGGAATTGAACTTTGTGTTAGTGTGATAAATTAATGTGTTTATATTAATTACTAATTGATATAAATTAATATGTTTATATTAATTACTAAGAGCCAATAAGCTAGTTATTTAAATATAGATAGTTCTATCAAATTAACGAAAGAATTTTTAGATGAAAAGATAAACCTATATCTCTCGTAAAGTGAAAAAGAGTCTTTGGTAATGTAAGAAAAGAAAAAGGGGAGGAAGGAGAAAAAGAAAAAATGAAATCTTCTTTCTTACAGTGTTGTATGAAGACGTTGCGTTGGAATTTTCCCAGACATTGTCTGAAGGAAAGGCCACAGTAAAAGGGTTGGACATAATGGCTACTGAAGAGAGGATTGTAGAAGTTATAGGGTTGCCTGCTAACAGTGAACATTATTCTAATACTAGAGATGCCAGGTCAGCTAGGGCTAAATTTATAGAACTTGGTGACCCTCCATTGAGTGTGGACAAGCAAGGTGTGAAGAGAACCTCTTTGCCTGAGTTGTGCAAGCAAGTAGCTATTTATGTTGTGAAGTACATTACCTATGAAGTTTTTCAATCAAATCTACATTCAGTGCACTTGAAACTCCTGAATCATATGAGGCACGGGAGAAGAATGAATGTGCCAAATTTGTTATATCACCTTCTAGCAATCATGGTAGCCAAGACCCAAAAAGTTAGAGATAATTTTGTTTCCCACCATTTTCTGATCAAATTATTAGTTGAGAAGTCTCTGCATGATGTGTCTGATATGACTTGGGAAGAATTATTAAATATTGATCAATTTAGACTAGAGTATTTGCGACCTAGGGTTTTGCCTCAACCTCATATGGCTAGAAGGAGAGTGAGTTTTGTTGAAGCCACTCCTAGAACCTCAACTTTGGGCGCAAACCCTAGTGTAAACCCTCCTATAGCTGAGCAGACTATAGAAATTAGTTCTTCTGAGACATAACATTTAGACAATGAAAGTTCCTCTTTAGATTCTAATGATGATGTCCCTCTTGGCATCCTAATTAGAACTAGAGCATAAAAGAAAGAAGAAAAAATAAGGAAGGGAAAAGCTAAAAAGCAAACAACAAGAAAAGAAGCATCAAGCTCTAAGAAATTGAAGGTTGACATTGTTCTTCCTACAGCTGAAGAGAAACATGAGAGCCCTCCTAGAAAAACAAGACCAGTTGGACCAACCGCTGATATGTATCCACAGGGAAGCCTAGGACTGAAGAAACATCATGGGAGGACACAGAAGCCCTAATGGGGAAGGTGAAAATTGAGGAAAATGACATATTTGAGGAAGCAGAAAATATAAGATTGGCAGAGCTTGCTACCATCACAGAACAAGTTGAAAGTCAAGAGTATGAGTAGAAGCAAGAGTTCCTGCAACAAGAGCAGAAGCAAGAGTTCTTGCAGCAAGAGCAATAGCTAGAATTGGGAGAACAATTAGTACCCCTACAGCCAAAATTGGCTGAACAATCAGAATCCCTACAACTAGGGCCACATGAAGAGCAAGCATCAGTGCCAGGAATTTTTTTGGTAGGAATACATAAGCCCTCTAATTTTTCAATGCACATGGTAGCCATGCACTTATGGAATGAGATGAAAAGGAGGGAGGAAGAATGGAAAGAGGAGAAACACAGGCTGAAGAAGGAAATTCAAAAGAGAGATGAGGAGATTAAAGATAAGAATGCAAAAATTGATACTTTAAAGGAAAAGGTGGACAATATAGCAGCCTTAGTACCTCAGATATTAGAATGCAGGACTCCTCCAAAGGTCTATGCTTTGTATTTGAAGGAGAAGAATATTTCTTTTAAACTGGAAAGTATTTTTTTAGGTTTGAACCCTTCTATTGAGACTCCCCTTGATTTTTTCTAGGCTTATCGGATTGCTCCTCCTAAAATGAAAAAATTGTTGTGTAAAATCTATTTGCATAATTATGTTGTGTCCAAATATCATGATTGGAATCCATTGTTGTATGTTGGGGATCTCCAATTAAGGGAATTCATGTCCTAAATACATAATGAAATTAGTTGTGGACAACAGTTTAGGACTTATAGGCAAATAGAATCCAACACTCCCCTACCCAGTAGGGATGAATCTAGAAACCCGAGAGACATTTTTTAGGAATGGCACAGATTCCTTTACCGGCCAAGCTATAGCAGTAGGATCCTACCTAAGAGAGAAGAAATTTACAAATAATATAAGAAGGTAGCAAAAACCACAAGGGATCTGTAAAGGGATATCTGGCACAGAGGTGGAACATTTTAATTGATGAGTTGAAACAAGTTGAGTTTCACTCTCTACAAAACTATGCTACAAATAGATATATATAGATTGGAAGGTCTAAGGGATAATTTTGGCTTCCACTAACTTTTCAGCCACTTATCCTATTATGGCTTATGCCAAATTTTAGGTATTACTAGTATGATATAGCTAGAGAGAGACAAAGATGGAACAGGTTGGACAACAAGCAAGGGTTCTATTGGGACCCTAATTCACAAACTATAAGAACTAATGTAGGACATCTAGCCATTGCAAATTTTAGGGCATTGACTAAGCAAAAGAACAACCCTTCCTTTGTTGGAGGACAAAAAAAACCTTAGGTTAGGGGGAGTGATCAGTCCAATTTATGGCTCAATTTTGATAGAGTTTATTATCCATTTGTTGTTGTTGTCATAGACTTTGATACTTGGATGTTGACGTTTTTATGATATTTCCTCAAAACCATAGACATTGAGCATAAGCTTATTTTTTTAACCTTTAAACGACATTGACATGCTATATGAACTATCTATGTTAATTTTACATGTAAATTAATGAATGTTACTTTAAGATAGTTATAGATATGCAATTGTTCTGCGTACTAATATTGCTATGCAGATATAATTAGAGCCTACAAAATTGAGGAAGATTATGCCAGCTGGTCATTTTCCATAAAGGTCAGCAAGGTGATCATTCAAAAGTCAATGGAGGGAGATTCCTAGTTTAAAATGAAGAATTGTAACCACCTTGTAAATGGTCTTAATTTTTTTTTGAGCTAATATAAGAGTTACTGTTATGCTAGATCTGCATTAAGGAAAACATGCTTGACCAAATTCCATGCATGCATAACATCCTCTCCACCTTTTATGCTTTCCCTAAAGGGGTGTCCTCTAGATCTTTTGGAGTTGACCACCTTGCTAGGTAGTTAGTTAGTAGTTTTTCTTCCTATAAATAAGAATCAAATGCTCCTTCTCAGAAGGTTGATTAATCTTATTTTGTACTCACATTCTTAGTTTTTCAGTAATACAGTTATGATTCTCTATTGTACTCATGCTTTCCAATGAATAAAATGAAGTTATAAGTAAGTGCATCTGAGTTTATAGTTATCTTAAGGGATACGCATCCAAGGGGGCCCACTTGGTGAGCATTTCATTCTTTAGTTTAGTTAATACTTTCTATTAAGAAATTAGTTAATAATTTGGCACTGTCTGTTCTTGTAGCCACTAGAATTCCATTCTATCACTGTTCTTATAGCCAAATCAGACAGGGTAGTTTCATGTCTGTTTGCTCATATTTTCATTTATGTCATGCATTTCAGTTTAGTATATAGTTGTTGGTTGATGTTCAACACTTATATTACTTCTTTCCAAACAATTTATTTTCAGCATTATGTCTTTCTTAGTTGTAGAATGAATATGGCTACTTCAGATTCCTATTGCACATACTATGTTGACCCATTTCAAGTCTACATCCCTAGGTTAACAATTTAAATGCACCTTCATGATGATTGAGATAGCTATTAAGATTAGATGTCCAATCTCTAAATCACAGCTATAAGGGCTTAGTTGTTAAATCTTGTAGGAGGCCAACACTAAGTCTACTTTGTAAGCTACTATTTATTTAAAAAAATAATGAAGATTAAGGCTTTCAAAAGGGGGGGACCCAAAACAGGTCCTTTTTTTATAAAAAAATAGCAAAGCGTCTATGGGTCCCTCCCTTTTTCGTTAACTTTTTTTTAGAATTTCAAAAATCTAAACAGTGAGAAATTAGCTAACATCATTTAGTTTATCCCCATTCTTTCAGCTATTTTTTAATGAATATATAATATTTTATGAATTTTTGAAGTGAACACATCTTGAAAAGCTTAAATTTGCGCATGCTTCCCCCTAAAAATTTTGAAAACTAATAAAAATCAAATATTTTTTGTATTACATGTAGAATGAAGTCTAGTTTATAAAAATGTAGTTTGTTTCAAAATTCAATGAATGAGTAAAAATCTATTCCAAAACTAGCACATGACAAAAAATAAAGGCACTAACAAGAGAAGTTATGGATGAAAACCTTAACATAATCAAAACGTAAAAAAAACTATATATTTAGATAGCTAAGAGAGAGCCTAACATCACACAATTTTTTTATAAACTTTCATTGAAAGACGTACAAACCTAACAGTTAGCACGACCAAAAATATGTGAAATTTTGTTACCTTTTTGAAAAATCACGTCCTTGGCATGAAATGGTCATCCAACCCTTTGGGTTAGATTCCTAAGGAAAAATCCAAACCTTAGGCTTGGTATTTCTCAATGTAGCTAATTTGGTGAGCACCAAATTTGGAGAGTGTCAAATGCAATGCAAAATTTGACGCTCACAAAATGGTGATGTATTGACAAAAACACCAACTTTGTTGCTTTCTATTTGTCTCTCACTACCCCACTTCAATAAACCTTAAAGTTTATAGTTTATGATCAATGATGGATAATTGAGGTTTTACCTTTTAGTCCCTCTTTGTCTCCTTCCCTCTTAACCAATACTTACCCTATTCTCTCTCAACCCTCTCTAGGTCTCTCCCAACCTCTATACGTCACCTTTCCTCATTAACCACATCTCCATCCTTTCCTCCCTACCTCTCTTCTTCTATCTCCCTTTTTTACTATTTCTCACCCACTTCTCTCTTTTCTCTTAATCGCTACATCTCCCTCCCAACCTCTCTCTCTCCCTCCTTATCTCATAACCCACCTCCCTCCCCCCTCTATCTCTAACCTCTTTCTTCTCTCTCTCTCTCCTCATCTCCAAGTCTCTCCAACCTTGTCTCATTACCCACCTCTCTCCCCCTCTATCTCTCATATGGTTCTTCTTTCTCTTGCATTCCCTCTCCCTCCCCTTTCTAGGTCATCGCCTCTTAATTTCATTCTCCCTAGGTCTCTCACTCCCTCCATGTGTGCCTCTCCCTCCACTTGTTACTCATCTATTGATACTTCCCTTTCACTCTCCCTCTATTCTCTCTTCCCCCTCTCTAAGTCTTTCTCAATATCTCTCGCTATCTCCCTCTCTTTGTTTCCTTTCATCCTTACCCCCATCTATATCCTTACCTCCCTACCTCTCTCTTCTTCTATCTTCCTCTATTATTTTTTCTTTCCCATCTATCTCATTTCTCTCGATCACCATCTCTTCCTCCCACCCTCTCTCTCTCCCTATCTCCATGACTCTCCCTCCTTCCCTCTTTACCTCTCTACCTCTCCCTCCTTATCTCATTACCCATCCCTCTCCCACCCTATCTACCTTTCCCTCCCTCCTTAGGGTTTAAGGGTTGAGGGTTGAGGAATTAGGGTTTAAGGTATAGGGTTGAGGGATTAGGGTTGAGGGTTTAATTTATAAGGTAGAGGCTTTAGGGTAGAGGCTTAAGGGTTGAGGGATTAGGGTTTAAGAGTTGAGGGTTGAGGGTTGAGGGTTGAGGGTTAAGGGTTATATGGTTGAAGGATTAGGTTTTAAGGTTTGAGGGTTTAAGGGTTGAGATTTTAGGGATTGGGTTTAAGGTATATGGTTGAGGAATTAGGGTTGAGAGTTAAGGGTTGTGATAGAGCCCTCTAAATTCTTGATATTTTGAGACCTTTTTGTGCTTGGTATTAGCATGTCACATGTCACCCACTGGAATGGGTTTAAGGTTTTACTTAGGTAACATGGTTTCCTAATTGATCCATGTACAATCCTTTGGCATTTTATTTTTGTTTTGACTAGTTTTCCCAGTTGTCGGTGGGATAAGTTGTATTATGAGCCATTGTTGTGTGTTCCTTACCGGCCCCTTTGCTATGGTAATCTAGTCACTGTTAGCTACAAAGCGTTTTAATTTTCTAAATTATGGCTCTAATATTTTTCTCACAAGTGACTTAAGTTTAAGTTATTGATCCCCAAGGGTAAATCCTCATCGGCCTAGTCAAGGCCCTCTTTTATGAATAACTTCATCATGTGCGCAGGTTTGAAGATCACAAGATCGTGGGATTTAATCTGAGCCACTCCCTGCTGGCTCACGCATTCTACGTGACAATAGTTTAATTGCTACAAGGTCAATGAAATGTTGACATGTGTTCGATCGGGTATGTGGATCCAGCCATTGTGTTTTATTCCAATTCTCGAGCTTTTAAGATCAACGGTGATAGTTGAAAGATGAAAAATGATCACCACTGTTCCCTGCCAGCTCATGGAAAAATGATGCAGGATCGTTAAAAATAGTGAGACCCATGAGAAGTTGCCACATATACTCTACATCTATTGATGGGTGGAGCCCACAAGTAAGTGAAAAAGGTCTAGTTGGCACATTTCTATTGGCCATTTGTCTAGGATGGAGCAGCGATGTAAATTCAAATGACATTGACTCAATCTGAGTCATTTGAGAAGCCCATCTCAGCTAAAATTCAATGATGCACATTCAAAGCTACGAAGTAAACTCATTTCAATGTTTCACTTCACATGAGTGGGAAGTAAATGATAGAGGTGACATGTAAAATTATTCAATTCCCTTCAAAAAAATTGTATAAGGCCTATTCTTGCCAAATTGGGATCTGAAGACGTGTTTGGGGTGATACAGAGAATTGAAAGAACTAATTCCCAGAAGTCATTCTAGATGGTATTAGGGTTTATCTCAATTGAAATTTGTAAGTATGACAAATGCAGTTTTATGCTTTTTTTACTTTTTGAATTAGGGCTTGCTTTCAATTTGGTTTTAGACGAGTGTGTTTATTGCTTTGCTTTTATTATTTTGAATTAGGGTTAATTCTACTTTTAAAAGGTCGTAACCCTGTGAAGTCTTCTAGAATTAGCTTTTGTTTTGAGTCATAGGTTGCAATTAGGAAGTTGATAGTTAAAATTATTCATGCTAAAGCCCTGGTATACATAAAACCCATGGCTCCCAAAGTATAGATTATCACTTTTGCAACCCAGTCCAGGTTATTCTCCCAAGATGTAATTGACTTGCTTCCCCCATCTACGAGTAAGAAATTGGAAGGAAAGGTCTTGTTTCATGGCCCTACTATGAGAGAGGGAGTCATAGATAAAGCTTGCTTGATAAAGGATGTCAAACCACCCTACACTGGATGAAAATTTTTTCAACATTGGTTCAAGAACAAGAACCTTGGAACTCCTCTCAGTAATCCTTGGAGGTTGGATATGGGAAAGGTAATTGTCCCCAATGTATACATGGATTTTGATCTTTTGAAGGATATCGCATAGAGGATAAAAGGTTTTTAAAAAGGATATCACTTTGAGAAGAAAGTAGGAAGGTATTGACTTGCCTATTCAGTGTTGGACTTGAATTCTAGATAAAGATGACAAGAAATACAATTTTATAATGTTTTGAAATGATTTTTCATCTAGGATAAGGAGGTCCCTTATATTTGAACCACCAATAATTCTGAGAGAAATTCATGAGTTCTTGAGACCAATGGAGATGAGTTCAAACTTGAATTTGAGTCATAATTAGGGAGACTTGATTTTATATCCTGACAAGATAATTTTCAGGGTATATGGCAATGGCTTGAACCTATTTCTTTCCAATGGATGTGCCTTGAGGATAGGATTCCTCAAAACCATGAGGCAACTAGGAGCTTCAAAAATAGTGCATCTACCTGATACAACAAGGAAAGGATCATTCTTTCCAAAGTGGATAGTGTTTGTTGATTATATTTTGGTAAAGGGGGTGTGGAAGCAAATAGTACATCTACTGGAACCATATAAGTTGATGACTATGCACCTGAGGAATCATTATCCTAAAGGCTTCATTAGTAAGCTAAAATAAAATAAGAAAATGGGTACTTTTGTGCATGTTTATGATTATCCTGAAGATGTCATTAGGAATGTTTTTAGCCCTAAAGAACAAGATGAAAGGAAGGCTAAATACCTTGCTTATAAGAAGATGGTAGAATAAAAATGAAAGAGGGACCCCCAATATAATCATTTTCCAAACATACCTAATGAATTTAGTAAATTCATGCATGTTATGGACAACTTTGAAAGTGTAGTTGGTATATTAAGGGAACAGGGAGAAGTCACAAATAAAGGAAAGGCTAGGGTGGTTGAAGAAGATGTTGAAGTGACATTAGAAGAGAGACCTACATACCAGCCACCCAAGCAATTAAGAATTTATTCCAAGAGGAAGAAAGCAACAGATGAAGAATGAAGCATGCCAACCCCAGTCACTTCTGAAGGGCCAAAGGTAGATTTTGAAGTGACATTGGAAGAGAGACCTGCATACCAGCCACCCAAGCAATTAAGAATTTATTTCAGGAGGAAGAAAGCAATAGATGAAGAATGAAGCATGCCAACCCAAGTCACTTCTAAAGGGCCAAAGGTATATTTTGTTGAGAATAAATTTCCATCACCACCCACACAGGCTCCTTTACCTGTGATTGATCTTGATTCTCCCCCTACAAGCCCTGTCCCTCCCGAGCAACCACCTTTAAAGAAGCAAAGGACTGAAGTAAGAGGAGTGGTTGAGTACTCTAATACAGAGGAGAATGACATCTATATCACTCCTGAGGATATGCAGCTAGGAATGCCTCCTCCTAAAAGGGAAATTGCCTCAAGTTCAGGATAGAGTAGTCTCATATTGGGAAAGCTTGACATTAGTGGTCTAAATACTATAGATGACTTGAGAGTAGAAGCTTGTAAGGAGTTTATGGAATATGATTACTTTATTAAAACATTTGCATTCAAAGATTTCTAGTGGAAATCTAAAATAGTAGAATATATAGAGAAAGTGGCCGCTAAAAGGAGTTTGCAACTCGAATTTCTTGAAAGTGTCATCTAGGAAAATGTGAGAAGCATTATGAAGGATGAGTTTCAAAAGATTAATACCCAAGATGGCAGGGAGCTTATAAAGAAGAGTGGTGTGCTACTGCTACCAGAATGGCACTCTAGGGTTCAGCATTTAGTGAGGATTGGGATGCATTGGCAATATGGTCCTTATCTATAGGATCTAGGAAACCAACCCTTGCAAAAACATCAAATTTAAGTGGACAATTTCTTGTGAAGAGAGTTACTGATACCTCAACTTTGGAGGTAGTTGACATGGCTATTAATGTTGCTAGGTTAACTAAAGAATTTGTGGAAAGTATCACCCTAGAGAGGGATGATTTCAAGAATAAATACTGAGATATTCTTAGTGAATATGACAATAGCCAGTGGAAGGTAGTTGTACTATAAACTGAGCTAGAATTCTATAAAAAAATGGGAGAAGTATAAAGAGAATAGGATCAGCCCAACTCAAGTCACCCACCTTCGATGTCTCTAGTTGCATCTTCTCAACATTCACCTCCAGGCCAAGCCTTAGCAATGGTGCCATATAGTTTGGGACAAGGATCACTCTCAGTTGAGGAATCGAGCCAACTAGGTCCCTGCTCGTCTAATGAACAAACAAGGGAGAAGCTTCTCCTACAAGTTGAAACATATAAGGGGTTGCTATAAGAGGCTCAGGGCATAATGTATGAAAATGTATCAAAAATTGTTCATACCATTTTGAAGCATCTGAATGAGAAGATCCATGTTAGAATGAATAGTGTGCATGAAAATTATGCCTTAATGATGCGAGCAATGGGATTGTCCCAAAGGGACAAAGAGTTAGCCATGCTAATCTTGAATAAGTGGATCCCAAGAGCTAAGAGATTAAAGTTAATAGTATTTGGAGCTGACCAACATGAAGATAAATATCCCCATGTGCTTTCGACCTATACATTTGTGTGTAAACTGAGTGAGAAAAAGTTTCAAGGATACATAGCTCCACTGGAGAAAAAGACAAGAGAATTAATTTCTCGTTATGATTTTGCAGAATTTTCACCATTGCCAGATATTCTACTCACTAATTATCAAGTGAAATCACAAGTATGGAAGAAAGAGCTGGATAAGGTTATAGATTCCTAGGTGAATGAAATATGTAGAGAGATTAATATTAATGTCTTTAATAACACATTGGGAAAGTTGATGTTTATTGTTAGCTTTCTAGAGCACTTTGATGAGGAATCCAATTCCATAATCACCAAGTACTCCCCATATAGGAAGACATTAGATAAATTTATTGATTTCAACTGGCCATCTGATGAGGAATATGAAGAATGGGGAAGTGTATTGGTTGGACGATTTGGATTGTAGACATGGATGTGAAACATGTAATTGTTCAAGAATTATACAAGTCTAACCTTAGAGGTTACAATGTATAAAATATATGTTTCATAGGAAAGTATTAGTTATTGATGATGTGGAATGCTGACTGAGATGCAAATTCATTTTTGGTCTACATCATTTTGTTATCTTGCTCGATGAGATGGATGTAATATGATGAAGAAAAATATTATTTTTGACATGTGCTTTTGGGAAGGAAAAGTTGCTCCTTATAACGAATGTAAATAATCTTTGTCTCAAATGTATTCCCTCCATTTTGTAGAATGCAAATATAACTGAATTAGGGAATATGTCTTGTAATAGTCCAATTGGAATGTGACATGTGTACATTTGGCCTAAAGCTTGTTTTTTCTCCCTTATTCTATAAAAGGGAATCCAAGGCCATTTGTGTGGGTCTTTCGTTGAATTCTAGAGCTAGATTGTGAAAATTGAGAACACAGAGTGAACATGTTGAGTCTTTATTTAATGCTTCGAGTCTAGGTAGCATATTTTGTTAAATACATGGTTTCTAAGCATATTTGAATGATAATGGAGATTTTTCGAGTATATAGTCTCTCCATTTTGATTATGTATACGAGGTATTAATGAAATTTTGATCAAAGATCATTTCCTTAATTGTCATCATTTCACACTTTGATATATGTTTTGGTTTTATCTCTTGTTCATAGAACAAGTTAAAATGCTTGAATCAAATCATGAATTCATATGTATGGTCATTGGATTTGATAAGTAGTCTTTAGAATTTGGTTACATATTTGTGAATTGCAAAGTGATGTCACTTAGATCTTTAGTGTTCATAATTAAATATACCTTATATTGTAATTTTCTTAGACTCCTAGCCTGTAGATAATGGCACTGATCCAAATATCTTTAAGCCTTTCTCGTGGTTTGAATTACCTGACTTAAGAACAATCTTCTAAAATAATCATTGATCTATCTTTTAAGTTGTTGTAGTTTGTATTATCTTATGTTCTCGACTTAAGATGTATAATTCACTCAAGGAAATGCCAACTTCTAGTGCATAATTTCTTCTTATTAGTCATGGGTGAGAATATATCTGCTTGAATATGCAATGTATATGTGAATTGTTTGAAGAAGTTATATAATATGCATTGTGGGATCACCCTCCTGGGTTTTGCAGAGCCCGAACTGTAGGAGATAAAGTGATTGATGTTATATCTCATTCGTTGGCCAATTATCTTACAGGTATTTGAGAATTGAGTCTAGAAAACTCATAGGTATCTGGCAGGATCTGATTGGTTCGTTGCAAACAACCAACAGGTTGAGGTTTGAGGATTGAGGGAATAGGGTTTAGGGGTTAAGTGTTTAAGGGTTGAGGGATTAGTATTTAATAGTTAAGGGTTTAAGGGTTGAGGGTTGAGGGATTCAATTTGAGGGTTGATGGTTTAAAGGTTTAGGGTTTAGGGGTTGAGGCTTGAGTGTTTAGGGTTTATGGGTTGAGGTTTGATGGTTCAGGGATTAAGGTTTAAGGGTTGAGTGTTTAAGGGTTAAGGGTTGAGGGATAAGGGTTGAGGCTTGAGGGATTATGGTTTAAAGTATAGGCTTAATGGATTAGGGTTTAAGGGTTTAGGTTTTAATGAGGCTTGAGGGATTAGGGTTTAAGGGTTGGAGATTGAGGATATAAGGTATAGGGTTGAGGCTTGAGGGATTAGGGTTGAGGATTTAATGTATAGGGTATAGGGTTGAGGGTTTAAGGGTTGAGGGTTTAAGGGTTAAGGTTTGAGTGATTAGGGTTGAGCTTTGAGGGATGAGGGTTTTAGGGTTGACGGTTGAGGGTTGAGGGTTGAGGGATTTTGGTTTAAGGGTTGAGGGATTAGGTTCCAAGGTATAGAGTTAAGGAATTAGGGTTGAGGGTTGAGGGTTGAAATTTTATGGTTGAGGGTTGAGGGTTGAGTTTTTAAAGGTTGAGGGTTGAGGGATTAAGGGTTGAGGGTTGAGGGTTAAATTTTTAGGGTTGAGGGTTTAAGGGTTAAGGGTTGAGAGTTGAGTTTTTAAAGGTTTAGGGTTGAGGGATTAAGGTTTGAGCATTTAAGGGTTTAGGGTTAATAGGTGGAGGTTGAAGGGTTTACGATTGAGGATTTAAGGTTTAAGGGTTGAGGGATTAGGGTTAAGGGTTGAGGGTTGAGGTTTTAAGGGTTGAAGAATTAAGAGTATTGGGTTTAAGGGTTGAGGGTTGAGGGATAAGGGATTAAGGGTTGAGCGTTGAGGGATTAGGGTTTAATGGTTGAGATTTGAAGTATTAGGGTCTAAGGTATAGGGTCGAGGGATTAGGGTTTAATGTATGACAATTGACAAGTTTAAGGGTTGGGAGTTTAAGGGTTTAAGGTTTAAGGGTTTAAGGGTTGAGGCTCGAGGGTTGAGGGTTTAAGGGTTTAAGGGTTGAGGGCTGATGTATGAGGGTTGAGGGTATAGGGATTAAGGGTTCAGAGTTGAGGGATGAGGGTTTAAGGGTTGAGGATTAAGGGATGAGGGTTTAAGGGTTGAGGCTCGAGGGTTGAGGGTTTAAGGGTTTAAGGGTTGAGGGAATAAGGATTAGGGTTGAGAGTTGAGGGATGAGGGTTTAAGGGTTGAGGATTAAGGGATGAGGGTTTAAGGTTTGAGGATTAAGGGATTAGGTTTAAGGGTTGAGGTGAAGGAGTAGGGTTTAAGGGTTGAGGATTGAGGGATTATGGTTTAAGGGTTGAGGGTTGAAGTTTGATGGTTATGGGATTGATGGATTAGGGTTTAAGTGTTGAGGGTTGAGGGTTGAAGGGTCGAGGGTTGAAGTTTGAGGGTTGAAGGTTGAGGGTTATAAGATTGATGGATTAGGGTTTAAGGATTTATGGATTAAGAGTTTAAGGGTTGAGGGTTGAAGAATGAGGGTTTAAGGGTTTAAGGATGAGGTTTTAAGGGTTGATGATTGAAGTTTGAGGGTTGAAGGTTGAGGTTTAAAGGATTGAGGGATTAGGGTTTAAGGATTTAGGGATTAAGGGTTTAAGGGTTGAGGGATTAGGGTTTAAGGGTTGAGTGTTGAGGGTTTAAGGGTTGAGGGTTGAGGGTTGAGGGATTAGAGTCTAATATATAGAGTTGAGGTATTAGGGTCGAGGTTTGAGGGTTGAGCATTTAAGGGTTTAAGAGTTTAGGGGTAGAGGGTTGAGGGTTGAGAGATTAGGGTTGAGGATATAGGTATAAGGATTAAGGTTTTAGGTTTGAGGGTTGAGGGATTAGGGTTGAGGGTTGAGGGTCGAGGTTTTAAGGGTTGAGTGTTGAAGAATTAAGGGTATATGGTTTAAGATTTGAAGGTTGATGGTTTAAGAATTGAGGATTGAGGGATGAGGGTTATAGGATTGAGGGATTAGGGTTTAAGGGTTGAGGGTTGAGGTTAAAGGGTTGAAGGTTAAATGGTTTAGGGTTGAAGTTTGAGGGTTGAAGGTTGAGGGTTATAGGATTGAGGGTGTAGTGTAGAAAAAACAAACCTTTTTCACACTTAATTTGGGAATAATTAATATTAAAATGAGTTTCATTATACCTTGATTTAGTGTTTTAATGTGTTTTACACATTCACATTAAGTTTAAGACCCTTTTAGATAAAATGGACTTAATGGTGCATTATTTAGGGTGTTGTAAAGTCTATCTTTACACTTTCATAGTAATCTAGGGCTTTATTAATTGATTGAGGTTAATTCGAGCTTAATTGGCCCCTTTAATTAAAATCCAAGCCTAATTAATTATAGATTTTGATGGATAAATCCTGACATTCATAAATAATATTACACAACACTTAATTTTGCAAGGTATGTGTCCTAGGATAGTGACCAAGGACCCATTTTCCACCTATTGAATGGGTCCTCACTAGGTCCTAGGACCCCCTTTTCACATGTTATTTTACAATCCCCGAATTGTGTCCTAGTTAAGTGTGTTAGGACCCATTCACCACATGGTGAATGGGTCCTCACTTGACGCTAGGACCCCCCCTTGGGATATTTTTTTGGTGATATTTTAATGATTTCAAATCCTGGATTTGATGTCAGCTTGTGTTATTTAAATTTTGAGAATTAATCTTAAGTTATTTATAAATACAAGGTTATTTCACTATGTGTCAGCTACATTTTCAAGAGTTTTCATGATATCAAGAATTCATATTCAAGAAGCAAGCAAGAGTGAAGTCTTGGAGTAGCATTGTAGTATTCAAGCTCATTTTGTTGTCAAATATCAAGCATTATTGAAGAAGTGATGATAGATGCCTATGGAGAATCATGATGGATTCTAGGTTTTGGGAGAAGCACCATGAGAGTCAACCAAGCCTACTGAATTGTTTTCTAAATGATTCCATCTTCTATGATCATTCTATTTTCAGCCTAAAGGGAGGTATAATCAGTTTTGTAACTTATTAAGGGGATTTGGAGTCTCCTAAAGTAGGTCCTTCGCATTGTTCATGTTTCATTATATGATCCTATTCTAACACAATTGAGTAGGGTTTCTTTGTAACATTAGAGATCTTAATCTTAGACACACTTAATGTTGGGATTGCACACACATTTCATGTTTTATATTTTCATTTATCATCAAGGTTTAATTACCAAACTTGGGGTTTGACTAAGGAAAACCCCCATCCACCAACAAACTTCAATTTTTTTTTTGTAGATTATTAGCAGATCCAAATCCAAAAGTGGGGATTTCAAGTTGTAGGAAGGAATTGCAAGTCTGGAACTTCAAGACCAGATTTAGAGTTTTCTAGAAGAGCCTATCAGGACCCATTCACCACCTGGCGAATGAGTCCCTGTTAGGGATTAAGTGGCAACAAATTTTTAAATTTTATGAGCTACATTTCTAGATTAGAGCCTCTCGTACAAGTCTACTAGGACCCATTTACCACCTAGCAAATGAGTCCTTGATAGGGTTGCAAAAATAGCAAGTTTTAACTAGGTGTACATCATTCTTTATTCTTAGTTTTTCCAGGGAATTCACTATTTTTCTTCTATTTTGTGATTTAGTGCTTCATTGCATCTTGTAGATTTAGGTTTAGAGTTGTCTTGCTAGTTTAAGTTTCTCTCCCAAAGGTATGATTTGACTCACCGCCTTGTCCTTGCATAAAGGAGAAATTGTAAGATCCAAATCTTGATTTAACTCACCTTTTAGATTGATAGTCACTTCATGGTTTGGGTCTCATTTCTTGAATGAAATAGGGGAGAAGAGGGTCATGTTATTTTCCTCTCTTTTCCCTATGTTTCATTTTGGTGAACCTAACCTTTTGAACATCCTAATTTCTGATTTGGAGTATATTAAAACCCTAGATCTTAGTTTGCAATAATTTTCATTAGATTTGTATTACTTGCATGGCATTTAGGGTTCTTTCATTTTGCATTAAGTGAACATTGCATCTAGGATAAATTTCAATGTTTGCATTGCTTATATTCACTAAAAATAGGAAAAAATGCATTAGATCTAACTTTGTTTGCATAGTGTTAACATTGAAATCATCATTCAACCATTTAGATTCATATTGGACATTAAATTTAGTCACCTTATTCATCATTCAAACTTAGTTAACAATGCATTTAGAGAATTGAAATCTGGAAAATCTACTACAGAATTGATTGTTTCAGACCTAAAACAACAAACACATAGGATCAACTCAAAGTAAAAAAGTAAAATTTAGAAAACCCTAATCTAGGACCCATTCACCATAGGGCGAATGAGTCCCTATACACACTTGTTCAACCAAATTTATGAGTGATTTTTGGTGTCTGATTTGCATTTATGTCCATGTTATCAAACCTTAATCTAGGACCCATTTTCCATAGGGAAAATGAGTCCCTATACAAATTGTAGTAGCAAAAATTTTGAGTAATTTTCAATTTTTGGTAGGCATTCCTATTTTTTTTGTTAGATTTGAGAAGTAGTTTTTTAAAACAATTTGTCTTTGCATTTAATTTTTTTTTCATTTGCTTCAATTTTGTACCATTGGGAAAATATTTTCTTGCATATTTCAATTAAAAGTAGCATTAGATTTCTAATATTATTGCATTAGTATATAAGTTAGTTTACATTTTGCAATCATTAGAAAACAAAAACAAAAGAAAAAAACATCAAACAAGACCCTTGGAGAAAGCATAGTTATTTGATTATGTCAAATCTCTTCTTCAAAGTTAACCTATCCCTCAAGCCCTTTAGTAGTGATGACTTTGAAATGTTAGATTAAGCCCTTGAGGATTTCCTCTTGCAAGATTCATCCACTAAGGCTTGTCATGACAAACCAAAACAAAAAATGTTAACACAATCACACCACAACTTACCATTTACCCTCCTTCACAAAAACCTCAAGTTCAAAACAAACCCATGCTTATCCTAGAACCACCTAAAAATAGGCCTTCACTTGACGATAACAATGCCTCACAACAAACGGATTACAATACCGTTGTGCACACATACAATACAAAGAACAATAGGCAACAACAAACAACTCTTGTTTCATTACCTTTTCCTCAACCTATCTTTCCTAGCACTCCTCATTTACCCTTGAATAGTGGAAAAGAATATAATCTTGTTGAACAACTCTAAAACACACTTGCTAAGATATCCCTGTGGGATCTTATTCGAGCTTCACTAAATTACCATAGTATGCTTGAAACAACCTTGCAACAAGTTATGGTTCGTTCTAATACTAGTTCACACAATGTGGTAGCGCTAGTTCAAGGGATCAATGAGATAAATTTAGATATTATTTTTCACCAAAGAGAATCACCCTCCTTGGAATTTCAAAAACAACATGATGCATTCATGATAATAGCCTATGTTGATCGAAGTGGGATAAAGAGAACTCTAGTTAACAATGGTTCAACCCTTAATTTGTGTAGTGTGAACCTTCTAGAAAAGCTTCATATGGATAAGAGTGACATTTTCCCTAATTCTTTGTCTATCTGTGGATTTGATAATATAAGAAAACAATCACTTGGATTCATCACATTACCTATTAGAGTTGGAAAAGTCACATTAAAAACTTCAATCCATGTTATGCCTCACGATCTCTCTTATAATCTCCTCTTAAGGATACCTTGGATTCATAAGATGAATGGAGTTCCCTCTACCCTTCACCTTGTAATGAAACACGTTTATGAAAATAAAGTTTACATGTTGAAAGTTGATCCTAAACTTGAAATTTGTTTAATCATTGAGAAAGAAGGTCGAGATCCTTTGAAACCATGGAAATAAAATACAAAAGTGGAATTTACGAAGGAAGAACTTGAGACAAAGAACATTGATGAAGTTACTAAGTTTTTAGAAGATGATATTTCACACCAACATTTATGGGAGAATACAAAATTACAACAAAAGAAACCGAAAAGCAAAAGCAACCAATGGTAATGTCATCATAAAATTTGGAAAAAAATTCACAACCATCTACTTCTTCTACTCTAGAAGAGGACACGAGCTATACAACAAAAATTGATTAAATAGACTACCAATAACCACCAAACCCGATAGAGTTGGAGAGACTTTAAGGAATATTTTATGAGGTTGTAAAACAACTTGGTTATAATGGAAAAGGATGTGGAAAGAAAGAACAAGGTATATGTGTTCCTATAGAGCCTAACACACAAGAAACAAAAAGTGGTATGGGGTATTGTCCTTCTAAGATAAAACAAGCAATGAAATGACCCTCACTTGAAACATCAACACTGTCATATGTAACTTCACTAAAGAAACTCTCACTTTGAAGCATCCTAAATTGATTGACAGAGATTGTGAAGGATCATTTGAATACTTTGAAGATGATGAAGCCTTGAAAGAAATGTTAAGAGTTTATGATAAGTCATTTACTCCTAAAAATAAATGGGTTACATGTGCTATGGTGAGTACTGAACAAGTGGATGAATAGAAGAAAAGTAATGAGAATGATAAGGAAAAAAAAAGAATATAATCCTAAAATTCTAAAACAAAATGCACTTCCTTTGGGAGATACGATCAACATACTAATGGATACAACTAACAAGGAAAGCGTGATTCCAATAGGAAAGTTCCTTGATGAAGATGAACAAAAAGATCATTCAACTTTACTTCATGACTTTTATAAACTTTTTGCTTGGACTTATTTAGATATGCCAAGAATTGATGCTAAGATAGCACGACACACAACATAGTCCTTCAAGAAGATGCTAAACTGGTGTGATAGAAGATACGAAAGATTAATCCTAAGATAGCTTTATTGGTTAAGGCTAATATTGAAAAACTTCTTGAAGCTAGTTTTATCCAACCTATTGATTATTCTCCTTAGATCTCAAGCATTGTTGTAGTCAGGAAACTTGATAATCATATTAGGATGTGTATGGAATTTCATGACTTGAATAAAGCATCTTTAAAAGATTATTTTCCCCTTCATAATATTGACATGATAGTGGATTCAACTACATAACATGCTTTGTTGTCATTCACGGATGGATTTTCTAGATATAATCAAATCTTTATCAACCCTCGAGATCAATACAAGGAAACATTTACTATAACTTGGGGACAATTTTATTGAATAGTTATGCCTTTTGGATAAAAGAATGCAGACACAACATATCAAAGAGTTATGACATTGATATTTCATGATTACATACATAAGATTTTGGAAGATTATGTTTATGATATAGCCAAATATTTAACTCGACAAGACAATGTGAATATCCTTCAAAAAATATTTGAAAGAATGTGAAAATATAATATGAGATTAAATCTAAAAAAGTGTCTTTGGCATAGATAGTGGAAAACTTCTAGGTCTCATAGTATCGCATAGAGGTATTGAGGTGGACACGAAGAATATTGATGCTATCATTAATATGCCACCTCCTAAAGAAAGAACATTACCCTTTACACAACTCCTTAAGAAAGAGGTTCATTTTAATTGGAATGGGGATTGTAAATAGGCCTTTGATAGTTTGAAAGATTATCTCGCTAATCCATCTACTTTACAACCCACTATGCAAGAAAAACCATTTATTGTTTATATAGCAGCATCAACCCATGCTCTTGCAGCATTGTTGGCCCAACAAGACGATAGTGGAAAAGAACATCATGTTTATTATATTAGTCAAACACTAATTGATTATGAGACATGATATACAATGATAGAAAAATAATGTTTGGATCTTGTATTCACTACTATTAAATTGATACATTACTTATTAAACACTGAAATTCATGTGATGGAAAAATTCAATCCTTTAAAACACCTTTTTGCTAAAACAAATTTATTGGGACGCTTAGCTAAGTGGTTATGTTGTATCTTAAATTTGTCTCTCAAAAGGAAATCAAAGGACAATCATTAACCAACCAATTAGCTGATGCTCCCTCTCCCCTGGCATTACCTAATAGAGACTCATTCCCTGATGAGAATGTGTTGACTATTCAAAAAGACAACAAAATATGGGAATTATACTTAGACGGTTCTAAGTGTCGAACTAGCTTCAAGGTAGGGGTTATATTAATTCCTCCTTTAGGTAAGCCTATTCCTTTATCTTTCCATTTAAACTTCCTATGTACAAATAACACTATAGAGTATGAAGCTTTAATAGCTGGTATACATTCAATGTTAGCATTAGATGTCAAACACATTTCTATATTTGGTGATTCCCTCCTAGTTATTAAACAAATAAATGGTTCATATCAAGCAAATCACGATAAATTGATTTGATATAAAGACCTCATGATGACATTATTAGGTAAATGTGAATCATATATGATTGAAAACATATTGCAAAAGGATAATCAACATGCAAATGCAATGGAAAGCACTGCTTCCCTTCTATCTCCTGAAGACCCTTTTGATGATTTCACATTTACAATCCAAATGATCCCTAAACCATCGATAGATGATAAAATCAAATAAGTGTTATTAATTGATACCAAAAACTCTAGCAAATGGTACACAACAATATTCAACTATTTCAAATATGGTACCTTTCCTAAGCCTACAACTAAGAACACTTGAGCTTGTCTTTGAAAACTTGCATCCAAGTATATAATCGTTGTAGATGTTTTATATAGAAGATCATTTAATGGTATTTTACTTAGATGTCTTAAACAATTTGAAATCCCTATAGCACTTGAAGAAGCTCATGCATGTGCTTGTGGGGGGCATTTTGGAGGAAGATCGTTAGTTCAAAAATTAGTTTGTATAGGATATTATTGGAGACACATGGAACAAGATTATTTTGAGTACGTAAAGAAATTCCATAAATTCCAAGAACACAATAATTTGATTCATTCTCTTGCTTTCGAGCTTCATGCCCAAGTTCCTATTTAGCCATTCTTTGTTTGGGGTTTGGATCTTCTTGGAAAGATATCACCACCTTCTTCCACTAGACACACGTTTATCATTACTGCAACCGACTATTTTACAAAATGGGTAGAAGTTATCTCTCTACGTTCCATGACAACAGATGTAATATATTGTTTCATATTGGAACACATTATTGCTCACTTTGGTCTCCCTTCCACATTGGTTTCGGATAATGGAACTCTATTTAAGAATAATGACATGAAGAAATTATTAGAAATATTTAATATTCAACATTACTTTTTGACACCATATTATCCACAATCAAATGGACAAGCAGAATCAACTAACAAAACTCTTGAATAAATCTTGTGAAAAATAGTGAGTAACCATAACAAAGATTGGCATACTCAACTAACTTATGCATTGTGGGCTTACCATTCAAGCATTAGAACATCTACCGAAAACACTCCCTATAACCTTCTTTATGGTGTTGAAGCAATATTTCCCTTAGAGTTAGAAATTCCTTCATTTTGAACTGCTCTTAAAGGGCTTATCAATGATACTACTTATAAAGAGCTGCGGTTGCATCAACTTGAAATGCTTGATGAACATCATATCAATGCTCTTGAGCATCTCCAAGTTTATTCCAAATGAATGTAACATGGTTATAACAATAATGTCATCCCTCATGAATTTAATAAAGGTTGCCTAGTGTTAAATGAAAATTAGTGTAATCTTAGTGCTCCTCCAAATAAAAAAGGAAAATTCATCCCTAATTGGTTAGGACCTTATGTCATCAAAGAAAACTATGGGTCCAAAGCCTACACATTAACAAAAATGGATGGTACGCCTCTAAAAGAACCTATTAATTCCACACATTTGCATTTGTATTATGCATAGCATTCTCTCTTTTAAATAGTGTGTTAAAGCAGTGTTGTTAGATTAGGTAGATGGTATTATATTTTATCTCTCATTGCTTCATTTCTTTGACAAATGATAATAGTGTGTCTTAGAGTCTAAAGTGATTGTTCAATTGGTTTGAATTATTACTTTAGTTGCCATAATATTCAAAATAAAAACTTGTGTTATGTTTTTTATTGAATAAGTAGGGAAAGGGTCCTGACCCTTACAAAAATAGAGCAACAGTCTAGAGACCAACAACCAAACAAAACATCATAACAATGGAAGTAGGATAGAAAGAGAATCACTTCCATAAACCCAAATAACCAAAAACATTAACCTATACCAACTACATCAAACATTATAAACCTATCAATAATCCCATAAAGATATAACTAGTCCATCTTAATATCCATCCACAAAGAAGGTTATATAAGCATAAACTTAATAAAGTATCCAACAAAAAACTATAATTTTTAACAGAGATAAAACTAGAAATATGACAATCTAGGCAACTATGGCCTATACCACTAAAACTCCTTAGACAAGAGAAAAAAACTTCATGACAACAAGTAACAAAAAGTATAAGAAACAAGAGCTAAGGGTTAAGCATCCTCAATAAGGCTCCACACCTTCACCAAGTCCTCAAAATAATCTTTAGTTATCTTTTGACTCCATCTTTCCCGAAAAATCAACTTCATCATTATTCGCCTTTTTCCTTTGTTGTTTCTTGATTTTTCCTTGTCCTGAGATAGTAGCCTTTATAGCTTTTTTCATTACCGCATCCACAACCTTGCACATATTCTTCATAGCACTCTCAAGTGCCTAGAAACTACTGGCATTATCATCCTTCTACATCATATTTTCCAACAACTCATCCTTTCCTCCAACCTTTACACTCTAGCAATATCTAAACCCGACATGTTATCTTTCAAGTCATCATTACTAGGGTTAGTAATATCCATATCCTTTGGTTCATTAGCAGCAATTCCTTTTTCCTCGGCCATATCAATGTCCTCTTTAACATCTTGCACATCCTCCTACTGCATATCCCCTTCCTCCTCCTCTTGGATAGAATCTTCCACATCCTCTGACCTCAACACCTCCTCCTCAGGACCACCATCGTCCAAACTATCTAGCACATAATCCTCAAAGGAGGAATCCATTCCTCCCTAGCCACCTTTTTCCCCTTATTATCCAAAGACCATTCCACAATATTTTCATCCAAACTTTTTGGTTTTTTACTATTATCAGACCCCTTTGACATAGCGAAAGCAAGGCAAGTTGATCTTCAACCCATCGGGGTGGAACATTTAGGGTTGTTATCATTATCATCAAGTATTGTTATAGTGTTAGGGTCAACCCCCAACTCACGAATCATAATTTTTCTCTTCTTGTTCGTAGGGAGAGAAATGGGAGCAGCACTACATTTTTTTGGAGTAATTTTAAGGAGAGCCAGCCAAGAGGGGTCCATAGAATTAGGGGAGGCCTTAGCAAAATCTTTGGTTGGGGAGTGGGGATAACTTTCTATAAGCTCAATTTTAACAGAACTCTTGGGAATAGGATTTTCAATCAAATTTTGGAAAGCATTTCTTTGCGGAGTGGTAGCTAAGGCATATTTGCATATGACACAAATCAAACCCTGGTGTAAAGGAGGGTTAGCACCATTGGTAAGGCTTTGGATCAAGGAGGAAAATAGGAAAAAAGGTAAATTTATTTTCTCAAGGTGTTAAATATGGCTCAGAATCAGGAAGTGATAATCGTGGACAAACTAAAAATTTCCTTCTAATGTAAAGTATTTCATAACAAAGAAGCAAAAATTATGGTAAGGTGAAGGAATCAAAACCATAGAGTAACCATTTTCAAATCTCTGAGCTTTTTCTTTAGCTTCAAAAAACTTGTCAATGTAAGTTTGATATTTTTCGGTGCTTACCTTAGCAATCTTCTTCCCATCATATGCAAGCCCCATCGATATGGCTATGAGCTTAGCATCAATAGTATAATGGAGACTACCCATCTCAACTTCCCCATATTTCCAAGAATTCACAAACTTGTAGCTAAGTTGTTTTTTGTAACCCTCCATGCTCACAAAGTAAGGAGTAAACCCAACCCCCTCAAATAAACCCCAAAGATCCACATTGTTTTTTAGGGAGTTGTACTTACTTCTGGGCTTTGTCCTCTTTCTAGGGCCTCCCATGGTATTTTCCTTGGTAGAATAATTCTTAGGAAGGAGTAAATACTCCACTCTTCGACCTTCATTGTTCACAATAGTAGCAATAGGTAATTCAAAAACTTTAGTTTTGATAGATACTTGGTGGCTTTTCATTTGTAAGAATAACAGCTCGAAACTTCTGGTAGTTTGTTTAAAATAATCAATCTGAATGCAATGCCAATACTCATATTTTTGAATCCTTCAATTAAGAGAAATGACAGCTCCGCCACCTTTTTGTGTCATGATTACTCTTTTTTTTACCCACCTTCACATCAATTATAACACATGTCAAAAAGTCTTTTCTCAAATCAATCGCAAAATTTTTAGAGGTGTGAGTAATAATCACTATACCCACTTTCACATCTTTCTTATTAACACATGAGGTTTCCAAATTGATCCACCCTTTTCTCCCCTTTCTTTATAAATATTTAAGATTTGGTGTACAACTGCCTTTAATTACGTACCTCCCAATCCATCCTATCAACTTTCCCAATTTCCATATAAGAAAGACGAAAGCCAATGTGACAACTGGACAACACTGTGAGCCTCTTTTTCTAATTATTATCATTTTTTCCATGATAAATTAAATCCCCCAATATATCCTTAGAAATAATTTCCTTAATTTGGTTTGATAAATTGGTAAAGTCCCAATATTTCAACACCTCCTACCTAAAACCAAAATTTTCCATAGCATCGACAGCCCTATTTCCTTCCCTATAGGTATGTCATATCTTGCAACTTTAGAAAGATTGTAAGATATTTATCATTTCATCCAATAAATATTTTAACTCCCAAGGAACCTTTTCCTTATTGTTTAAATAATTAATTATTAGCTTGGAGCCTTCCAAAATCACTTTAGTGTAGCCATTATCTTTTAGATAACATATTCCTATCCAAACAGCATAAGCCTCAACCAAATTATTTGTTGTTGTTCCCAAACCCTTGTTTTATCCAGCCACATAGATGCCATGATGATTTATAAAAATTCCACCTACCCTTTCTAGGTCTAGATTCCCTTTCAATCATCCATCAAAGTTGCATTTAATCCACGCTGGGTCCAGGGGAATCCAAATGGTGCTTTTCCTAATTAGTTGTTTAGCCTAGTTAACATTACTAAGATCATGAGATATTCCCCATTGTTTCTTGATTCTCATCTCTTGATATGAAATCCCTTTCTTTGATTGAGCATACTTACAGCTGTCTATGCAACATCTGTAAAGACTATATTATTCCTCTCTTTCCACAAACCCCAAGTGAGGAACGAGGGGAGTTGTCTCCAGAGGTCAATAATTATATTGTGAGAATAGGAGCATATACTCCAACAATTAGCAAACATTTTTACCAAAGGAGGGAAGACCCAATCAACCATCAGATTCTTTAAGAAGAAATCCCAAACTTCTTAAGCATAAGAACATTGAAATAGAAAATGCATAACGGTTTCTTCCTCTTCATTACAAAGGTAACACTTATTTACTAGAAACTATCCCCTTTTCTTAAGATTGTCAATTGTGAGAATCATTCCATGCATCACTATCCACCAGAAACAATTAATCTTTGGAATTAGGCTCTTTCTCCACACCATATTCCAATTAAAGACCCGTAATTGGAGAGGTTGTGTTTCCATAGTCTCATAAGAAAACTTAACTGAAAATATCCAAGAAGCATTTTTTGTCCAAATCCACTCATCATTCTTGTTCCTTGAGAAAATATCAGGATCCCCAATCTATCACAAGAGGCATTCCAAAAAAGCATCCCAATTCAAATTTTTGCCACCCTTAAGAACAACATTATTCAAATAGATCCTAAATTCAATCCATTTTTGTCTTGAACCTTCCCAATTTAAATAATTAGAGACCTTCTTTCCAATACTTCTCTTCAATTTGATTTTGATTTGCTAGAGGTTGTCACTAGCAGACAAGGGAGCACAAGTAGACCAAGCATCCTCCCAAAAGTCAATTTTGAGCCCATTTCCAATTCTCAAATTCTCTCCTTTTGTTAGAGTGCCTCTAACCTTTAATAGGTTATTTCAGAAGACAAAACCATAGGGAAGGTCCTTTTTCCTAAGAAAACATCAAACATCCTTATTACCCAAGTACTTATCCCATAGAATCTAAATCTAATCCTTTTTCTCCTCCCAAAAGAAACCAACCCATTTTAGCCACAAGAGCTTTATTGAACATTTTTATTCTTCTTATACCCAATCCTTCTTCTCTCTTCAAAGTGCAAACAATTTCCCATCTAATAAGTGTCATTCTTTCCCTCTCTTCCACACTCAACCATAAGAACATCCTTTGAATCATTTCAATTTTCTCAGCAATATAGGCAGGAATGTTGAAAAGAGAGATAATAGACAAGTATGTTTTGTACGGAATATTTTAAGAGCTGAACTTTCCCAACAAAACTTAGCAATTTACCTTTCCACCCAGCCAACTTCTTCTGAAACTTTTCCACAATATAATTTCAGTAATTACTATTAGGTTTTCTTTAGATTAACAATAAGCCCAGGTAGGTAGCAGGCAGATCAACCTCCTAGTAACCTAAAATATTTATAACTTTCTCTTTAACAATTTGGCTAGTATTGAAAAAATAGATTTTACTTTTCTGGTAATTGATAAATTGGCTAGAAAATTTAGCATATTTATCAAGGATCACTTTTCATTGTTTCACTTCCAGAATAGAGGCCTCCCCCAAGAGGATAGTGTCATCGAAAAAATTTTGATGTGAAGTAGGGGGAAGGGATGAAGCAACACAAAAACCTTTTAGTGCTTTATTTGCAAGTTGTTTCTGGATATTACAACCCAAAGCTTCAACAACAATGAAAAACAAGTAAGAAGACAAAGGGTCCCCTTGTCTTGGGCCACAGACATAAGAGAAGAATCCTTGAGGAACCCTATTAATCAAGACATAATACTTAGGAGTAATGACACAAGATCTTATTAAGTTAAGAAATTTACCTTTGAATCCAAATTTTTCAAAAATAGCAAACAGGAAATTCCAAGAGACCCAATCATAAGCTTTAGAAATATCCAATTTCAAATCGATGCCTTGTTTTTCACTGAGATCCATAGAATGTAACACCCTCGCGGAGTGTAACATTATCTCAGATCCACATTTTTCTTCCATGAACAAATCCCTTCTAGTTAACAACAATCATTTTATTCAAGACTAATTTCAGTCTATTAACCATAATATTAGAGCAGATCTTATAGGCGGTGTTACACAAACTAGTAGGTCTATAGCTATTCATAGAAGCAACCTCATTAAGTGCAATAAAGGTGGTGTTCATATGATTTAA